>JBCNJP010008098.1:0-14703 GCA_039602395.1 Deinandra increscens subsp. villosa
TGGCGTCATAAGAAATTGTTCTCTGGCGCTCAAATCAGCATTACTAATCCAATCCAACAGCATCATCTTTGAAAAGTTGAAGTCCCAGTCCAAGGCCAGTGCAACGAATGTTGTCCCATGTACCTTGTTCAGCTGGTCAAAACTTGTTTTCTTCCCCAAGAAGGATTTCTGCATGTAGTGTGCCAGACACCTCCAGTAGTGCGGCAGTAGCTTCTTGAAAATTGGAGGGAATTTTCCTTCATACCCCAAGGACTGAGCACCTTCTAACACAACAGTCTTTGAATATTCCATTGTATCTTCAGCTTTATCATTAATATTAAAACCCTGGCGAATGTCTTCTTCAAGAATCTCAATCTGTCTGTTCTGAACGGTTGCAGTGATCCTTGTTTTGTCTGCACTTGCTCTCACAGTTCCCCAGAATTCTCTGACAAGTTGCTCATCGATCAGCACGCTTGTCCTAAGAGCATGAATGATTTTGCACACGTTCAGTCCTGCCACCAAAGAGTAGAATAACTGCATATGTCTCTCTGGAGGGTCATCAAGATAGGCCGGTATGCATTGATCCCTCTCAAAGTGAATTTCTTCATCAAGCGTATCTTCTGCCATCTGAAACAACGAGACAAATGCATCAGGTTTAAACTCATCAAAGAGCAATTGTGTTTGTTAACAACATCTTGAAGATTAAATGATTATCACGTTTAACTTGTTAAGATCAGAAAATCTCAATTTAAATTTTCAAGAGAAGAATTTGATTTTGAAACACAAGTTTAACAAAACACACTCTTAAACGTTAACTTGCTCAACTTTATCTTAAAAACAATTGAATTTAATGAGATTTCAAAATCATTTTGTGATTATTTACGTGTTTACTATTTTATATCTCACTTGAGATGAGTTTACGATCAGAAAAACAGGTTTACGATCCGATTATAAGTTCACGATCGGGTCAAAAAGAAAACCGGTTTAGGTCCAATCGAAAACATAGGGCCCGATCGTAAACCGCATCGGAAACATCAATCGCAAACATCGATCGTAAACTCGATCGGAAACTTCGATCGTAATCTCGTAACGTCATCTTCTTCGTTGTGACGATCGTAAACACTTCCGAGCCGCCATGGATGAACCTGCAACTTGTCATAAACACATCAAAACCCAACATTTATCCACACAAAATAACATCAAAACTACCTTTTTAAGTAAAGTAAACACAGTCGCGGCTTTCAATCTCGAGTAAATGAACCGAAATACTAAGAAAACGAAGTCGATCACCGAGTGAAGAAAAACTGTGATTTAGGGACGATAATCGAAGAGGATTGGTCAATTAAAGGGTGTTTCGTGGTCGGAAAGAGAAAACGAGAGCAGTGGTGTGCTCGGTTTTCACAAACGACGGCCGGAGGTGGCTGAGATCGTTTTTCCGGCGACAGAAGGCGGCGGTTAGGGTTTTTGGGCGGTGGTCGTAAACGGCGAGAGAGAGAGAGAGAGTGAGGATCGTGAAGTGGATCGTAAATGAGGGTGAGGGGGTTTTGTTTTAAAAATAAATTCCATAACAGCCCCTCATGTTCTCAAAACTGTCAAAATACACCCCAAACCTCATTTAAATGTAAAGACACTTGAAATGTTGTTAATTTTGAAAACTTTGAGAATTGCAAAACTCCCCCTCAGACTCATACCCCGATTATCCGATCATGATCATAAATTTTTTTTTTAAATATTCACAAACTTAAAAAGATGAATATAAAATGCATAATAGTTAATATAACCTAAAATCGAGATAAAAACATACTTGCCTTGAAGCTGACGTTTTTCATGGATCAAACCAGACTTATCTTTGACTGAGGAACTTTTTTCAGCTTTTGTTACTCGACGCTCTAGACAATTGCCAGAATTTTATACCACACAAACTCACAACAAGTTATTTTGAAGTGCTTAAATTATGGTACAAAATTACCGTCATGTTTAACCGTCCCCACACCCAATTGTTCCTAGCAAAACCTACCCAACCTCATAGTTTATTGAGGATTCACAAACCACCAACTTGAGGAACCATGCAACACCGTCATGACAAACACTTATTTCCTTAATTATCAGTTGGTGATCAGGTCGGCCGCATAAGCACGCAAAGAAGACCAAACAAAATAATTACTTTATTATTTTTCTTTTTCTTTTCATTTTTCATTTTCCTTTTAATTTTTCTTTTTCTTTTCTGAGGTGTTGTTGATCATGATAGCAGAAACATGGCGTGTGAGAGATTGAATACTAGGTACAATTACCACTCTCAACCCGTTTTTGCTGGGAATCAGTCTTTTAAACCATGTAAACTAGGACGGGAAACTAAATATATATAGAAGTTAAGTTTACTGCACTTACATTGATGATCATAGTTTTGGGTTGAACTTACCGACAAATCATCTTTGAGCAATCTTTCACTTCAGCCTTACACGTGTCAGTCTCCAATTGTCTTGGACATTTATATCACTTCCTACCAACTCAAAGCAAACAAAAGACTTTATAAAAACCTCAAACAAATTTTTCAGATTTTCTGAAACAATGACATTTCTTCCCCTGTTTTTATGAGGCTTTTGAAACATAAACACCCTTTTTTTAATTTTTTTAAATATTTTTTAGTGAAACTTAAAGCAAAAGTAAGCAAAAATAAAAGCAAACTATATACAAAAAGTTTTGATCAGATCATTCCTCGAAGGCAATCATCCTTAGGCCTTCAACACACATTTCCAAATTTGGACGAGGAAGGGGTTTTGTGAAAAGGTCAGAAACATTTTGATCGGAATTTACCTTTTCCAACTGAATCAACTTCCTATCATAGCAATCATGAATGAAATGTACCTTCATATCTATATGCTTTGTTTTGGAATGTTGAACAGGATTTTTGACAATTTCAGAGCAGCAGCGTTGTCACAAAAACTTGGAGTATTAATGAATTCCATACCGTAGTGTGACAACCCGTAAGTTTCCTAAATCAAAACATATAATAATACGTGTAATTACCCGTTTCTGTGTGCATAAATCTATGTTTTAGTTAACGTAGATAACGTATTATGCAACTACCCGTTAGTCTTGGCGTAACCCTAAATTAATATTTCGACGATCGACCTTAAAAACAAGGATATTATATATACTTATCCGATGGAATTTCAACAATAAGAAATATCCACCACAACGTAGGTGGTTTAATATAAAAAGAATTTTTATATTAACTTGTCACTTTTGTAGTATTTCAATTTCATGCAAAGTTCGTAACGTTACTTCGACGTAAAAATATCCAATGAACGCTTGAGTTTATTTATTAATTATCAACTACGTCAAGTTATAAACTCCTTAAATGTTTAGTACTTTTATAACAAAAAACCATTAGGTTTTTATATAAACATTTAACGTCAACGTTTTTCACCATTTAACACCAACTATATTTAAACAAGACTTGTATCCTTTATTTTTCCCAACTATGATTTATTATCCTCCATGCATATTCATTTCCATGCATGATCAAATTCAATTGTCACCTTTGATCATATTGTCTTTCGTGATCAAAAAACCCGACACCGACAATTTGTAACCAACATTAGTAGTAACCTATCACCATTACACTAATCCACTACTAATCTCCTACTAATTAAACCATGCACTATTCACGTGTACTTTACTAGACAACATCACCACATTAGCCACCCTAAACCCTTACATCTTACAACCTACTTGTACTAGAAGATTCTAGTTGACTTTCCTCCTCCTCCCTCCTTGCTCCATGAACGCCCCCCCCCCCCCTGGCCTCTTCTCCCTCACGGTTTGCACCAAACCGCCACCCCACCCTCACACTTGAACCAAACCCCTCCTTTCTACCTTTCATGCAATCATATATATTCTATCTTAAAGTAGAAACCCTAGAACTCCCTCATTTGCTCCCACCACACAAAACACACACTCTTTTACTCTCTCCCTCTCCCAACCGTCGCACCTCTCTCTACTCTCTCTCTAGTTTTCTTTCATCAAAACACAATATTACTTGAAGATCAAGGATACTAGGAGCAACAAGGAAGCAAGATCTACTATCCTCCATCCATCTCCACGTTTTCTCAAGTTAGTAGACATCATTTTCTTAGTTTTTCTCTAGTTATTCATGATAACTAGTCTTATTCTCCATCTAGAACTCCAACCACAAGTCTTGGTTTAAAAATGGAAACTTTTGACATGCATTTTCTTCTATGTATCTAATAACCTAAAACTTTGTTTAAGTTCATGTTAGTTCTAGTATACCATGTGTTTCTACTAGTGATTTCATGTATTTTGAACCCCTTGTATGCTACATTATATAGATCTATAGAAAAACAAGTGTTATGATGCTAGTATGTGTACATTATGCCTTGGTTTTATGAACAAACCACTAGATCCGAAATTTGTGACTCTTGGAACCCTAGGTCCGAAATTTTTAACATGTTAGAAGGTTGTGGATAGCACCATACGACTTATTGATATGTTTGGACGGCTAAATCTATAAAAATAACCCACCAAAAAGTCCCGGAAACTATGGCTTAATTAGGGCCAAATTAGGTCAGAAACTTTGACCCCTCATAAAGTGATTTTAAAAGATGCTTTTAGTCATAAAAACCCTAGTACAAGATCCCTTGCGAAAATAGCTAAATTTGGGGAAAAACGGGACCAAAAACGGACACTTTACGGGCCCGGAAACCTTGTTTTTGTAAAGATATGCAAATAGATGTAACAACTGATCTTAGACACTTCTAGGGACTTGGTATGACTTATAATAAGTTTACAAAGTGTTTTGGTAGCTTACAAAACCCTAGGACGAGTCACAGGATCAAAACCGGCTAAAACGGACACATACCGGCAAAACCGACAAAACTTGGAACTTAGACTTTTGAACTAAAATTTTCTGATTTGATACGACTCTATGACGAAGATAAATGTGTATTTATTTGTTTGATCATTGCCTTAGTCATATTTACAAATAACGTGAAATGCTGCTAGAACCGTCAAAAAGCCCGTTTTGACCTTAAACCGTCATTTCTTCCTATAAAAGTCCTTTGAACTCACATGATATTTATTTGGGAAATATAAATTATTTCTAGACTAGTTTTTATCATGAAAATAAATAATATTTTATTTATCGCGCAATAAGTATTTATTTTCAATAAATATTTCAATTAGGTCAACGATACCGTACTACATTACTGGGTTACCATAACGCCAAGACTTGACCAACCAAATTGGAGTGACTTAGATGTCAACCCAATTTTTATATTCTAAGTCGTCTTATAACATTGTATAGGACTGCTTACTTGCCTATCTTACTGAATCCTTTGCATTCAGGTGAGTTTTCACGGCCCCTTTCTTTTACAGTTTTAATACTTGGGGGATAATTCATTATAGACATAAATCATTTCCTGATAGATAGATTACTTGTTACCATATTGATCACATGAGCTTTTCTAGTCCAAATCATATTGTATCATGCTTGTTCATGTTATGATGAAACCCCACTATTAGTTGAATCCGATTAATTTACAAACAGAAACGATGACTCGTGGATAGATCTATTGGGTTAACGCCCCTACCCAGATTGGTAGCTCCAATCCTGGCTCCGTTTTAATAGTCAGAAGAGTACATACAGTTATATTTGACCATGCGGTACTGTTGGACATAGTATCATGAGTGGGTAATCAGTTAGTTTCGGTATTCAAGGTTCATGGTAATTTATAAAACAGCATCTAAACATATTGTCAAACGATGAAATGATTCAATCAAACTTGTTTATCAAACTTTACATGCATGCTATCTAAACCTGTGAACTCACCAACTTTATGTTGACTCGTTTTAGTATATGAATTCTCAGGTGATTGAACTTTGCTGCATTCAAGACATCATATCATTTAGGACCTGCATTTTCTATTTCTGGAGTCATGGTCAAACCGAGCTGCACTTTTGGAGATTTCATTGCATAACACCTAACGGTGTCATGTTCTCAAATCTTTTTGAAATGTAATTGTTTTATTAACAATTAAGACAAACATGTTTTCACTACTATTTCCGCTGCAACTTTGAATGAAACTCCACCTTTTGAATTAACTTAACTTATTAAACGGCTCTAGTTGTTTAATCATCCAGAGGTCGTTCTATGTAATCTTGACTATGATCCATCTCGCTCGCACCCGACACAATAAATTACGGGGTGTGACACGTATTCAGTGAGCTGATTCTGAATCCACACTACCTGTGAGCATCCAGCTGATGCTGCCACATATTCAGCTTCGGCAGTTGACTTGGAAACGGTATGCTGCTTCTTGCTCTGCCATGAGATGAGTCTGTCTCCCAAGTACTGACACCCTCCAGTTGAAGATTTCCTGTCAAGGTCACTACCTCCATAATCACTGTCAGTAAACGCAAACAATTGAAAATCAGTATTCTTAGGATACCAAAGTCCAAGCCGAGGCCTGCCCTTTAGATACCTAAGAATACGGTTAACAGCAGCTAAATGAGAGAGTTTAGGATTAGCCTGATAACTTGCGCACACACACACTGCATGCATAATATTCGGCCTGCTGGCTAGTAAATACATGAGTGATCCGATCATCGAACGATACATGAACTCACTCACTGATTCTCCATCTGCATCTGCTGTCAGTAGTGGTCTGGATGCCATGGGAGTGGAGATAGGTTTGGAGTCCTGCATCTTGAACTTTTCCAGAATCTCATTCACATATTTTGCTTGATGATTGAGAATTCCAGTTTCATCTTGTTTCACTTGTAATGCCAGGAAAAAGTTCATCTCCCCTTGATCACTCATCTCAAACTTCTTTTCATGATATCCTCAAACTCAGTGCATAATTCTTCATTTGTAGATCCATAGATGATGTCATCCACATACACTTGCACCATTATGATATCATCATTCACCTTCTTTCTTAATAGAGTTTGATCAACCACTCCCCGAGTATAACCATTTTCTAGCAAATGCTTTGACAGAGTCTCATACCATGTGCGGGGAGCTTGATGCAAACCATATAAAGCTTTATCCAGAAGATACACATGATCTGGATGCTCTTCATCCACAAACCCTGGCGGCTGAGCCACATAAACTTCTTCATTCATTTCAGCATAAAGGAAGGCTGTCTTCACATCCATCTGATGCACCGTGAAATTGAGATATGTTGCCACAGCAAGGAAGATCCGAATTGCTTCCAATCTACCCACCGGAGCATATACCTCATCATAATCAACCCCATGAACCTGTCTATGTCCTTGAACAATCAGTCTGGCTTTGTTCCTAACAATTACACCCGTATCATCTTTCTTGTTCTTGTACAACCATCTTGTGGGTATAACCTTTTTATCTTCTAGCCTTTTCACTAGACGCCATACTCCTAATTTTGAGAATTAATTCAGTTCATTGTGCATAGCCTCAATCCGGCTTGGATCTTTAAGAGCTACCATCACATTTGGAGGCTCTATCTGGGAGATGAAACATGAGTACATGCAATGGTTGATGTTACCCGTGCGGCTTCTAGTGGTGACACCTACTGACACTGGCCCGACCACATTGCTAAGAGGATGATCTCTGTTGATTCTTGTGGTTTGAACATCTGGTACTGAAACAGATACAGGCAGGTTAGCATCATTAACATTATTATTCATACCTTGGGTTTCAGGCTCCTTCTGATTATCATGAGTTCCTGAAGATCCTGGAACATCCACAACATCATCCTTAGGAGCTGCAGCCGATACACTGTCTTTGACATTTTCCACAGAAGGCCTTACTTCAGGAGCTGGAGCAATGATGTCTTCTTCTTCATCTAGACCAGGAAACATGCTTGAGTAGTTGAAACCTTCAAACAATGATCCATAATCAAAAATCCAGTCTGGTCCAGTTCCTGCATCAGTTGGATTATCTTCCAACCAGTCAACATTAAATGCCTCAATTATCATTTTGGTGGTTTTGTTGTAGACCCGATAAGCACTATTTGCATAATATCTGACAAAGTAGCATTCATCAGCCTTTGCTTCGAACTTCCCCACAACAGACTGAATCAGAACTGTGCAAGGACACCCAAAGGTCTTGAAGTACCCCACCCTTGGTTTTTCTCCATAGATAATCTCATAAGGCGTCTTCTCATGTCGCTTGTTCAAAAGTACTCGATTCTGCACATAACAAGCGGTGTTGATTGCTTCGGCCCAAAAGAAAATTGGTAATCTCGCTTCACACAACATAGTTCTGGCAGCTTCAATGAGTGTTCTGTTTCTTCTTTCAGCAACAACATTCTGTTGAGGTGTGTATGGTGCACTGTACTGCCTTTCTATACCTTTCTCTCCATAGAACATATTCAATTCAGCATTCTTAAACTCCGTTCCGTTGTCTGATCTTATCGCCTTCACTTTCTTGCTCGTCTGATTTTCTATGAGAATTACAAACTGTTTCACCAGTTCTGGAGTTTCATACTTGTTCGACAAAAAGTGTGACATCCGAGAATTCCAAGGTTAACTTCCGTTAGACAATCTCCGTTAGTTACGTTATAAGTATTAACTAGGTAACTAATGCTTAACTAGGCCGAATACGTCCACGACCTTTGGTTGATCACCGAACCCGTCCATATGTGTTATGTGTTTATTTATTTATTGAATTATGTGCAATGTGATTTAAACGCATGCTTTAGTATTATTAAAAGCATGACAAATTGTAAATTCTTGATAATGTGATAAATTGTTTAAATTGCCTAGTTTAATGATTAATCGAGTAATTAGGGTGTATGCATACATGTTAATCATGGGCTAATCACTTGCTGATCATTGGGGCCCAAATCCCAATGATAAGCCCACCAAGCCTTAGTATTTAAATGAAAACAAAACCCTAAATGGTCATTTTTGCATACATCACCACAAAACACACACACACACACTCCCATTCTCTCTTGAATCATTTCTGGTCAGCCCTGAACCACCAAGGATCAGTGAGATCTCAGCCCCGAACCATCATCCATCGAGCTTGGAAAAACCCAACCGTGAGTCCCATGAACTTTTATGCTTTTTCTATGTGTACTCTTTGGTTATCTCTGTGGTTAATACAAGTCTTTTGTATTTACTCTTTGTGTTTCATCTCGGTTTACATTGATTTCATTACGACTAAGTAGAAGATCCACACGCTCACGCACTTTCACCTGGTTAGCTTAAGCGAAGAATGTTCCGCCATTCTCTCGAGCAAGCTACCCAAGAATCAATTGGATCCCGGTAGTTTCACCATCCCATGTTCCATCGGAGGGATCACAGTAAAGAATGCACTCGCAGAACTTGGAGCCAGCATCAACCTTATGCCAGCTACCATGCATCAAAGACTGAACCTCAGAACTCCCACACCAACCCGGATGAGCATCCAATTTGTTGACCGCTCAGTTAAAATCCCTTCAGGAATCGCTGAGAACCTCCTAGTTAAGGTTGGAGAGTTTATTTTCCCTACCGACTTTGTCATTCTCGACATGGAGGAAGATGTGGAGGTACCCCTCATCTTAGGAAGGCCATTCCTAGCAACCACGAAGCAGTAGTAGACATGTGTAGCGGGAAATTAAAAATCAAGTTCGACAAGAAGGAAATGAACTTCGAGGTCGGTAAGAAAGCAGATGGAAACCTACAGGTGGTGGACTGTATCGAATTAGGCCTAGACTTTGCCTACCAACGCATGGAGGGAGCCTCACCTCAACCTCTCACATTCTAGAGCCAGCAATGCGGGTCTAGCCAGCGGACCCGTAAATAAACTTGGCGCGTTTTCATGGCGGCTTACCATGAACATCTAGGATGAAAGAATAACTGAATTGGCTGCTCCATCACGAGAACATCTAATGGACGGTAACATGTCTCACCTTTTAAAGTAAACTTTCAGTCTTAGAAAAATATTATATTAGGATTAATAAAGTAGTTTTATTTTTAGTATTTTTTATTATTAGATATCCGGGTATCATTGTTTGCTCTGTATAATGTCGTAACGTCGGACCTGCATGAGTCAACCTACTCTTGCATGGAACACGGGCAAATTTACCAAACGCTGTACAATTTTATATTTTCATTTCAGTATATAGGTTTGATGGCCAAAACCGCAATAAAGAGGACGAAAAGCTGTTCATAGTGCAGAATCTGGTAAGAAGTCTATCTGGCAACAAACGAAGAATCCATGGCCTGCAGGAAACAAAGAATATTCTCTGTGACCATTCCTATCCTTAAACATGTTTAATTTTCATAATGCTTTCTTTTTGCATATTTTACACATTGAGGGCAATGTGCGACTTAAGTGTGGGGATGGGATTGAGAAATTAGTCAGTTCGGTGAAAAAATAGATCTTCTGCATGTCCAAAATAGCCTTGCACAAAACTCTATTTTCATGGTTAAAAAATATATATATATACATATAGGGAGAAGATCATTTGAGAACCAATTTGATTTGAGAACTAAAAATAACTAATTTAAGCCACAAGTTTATTTACATGTATCCCTCCTCCCATGAATTGTAGTGGTCCCCCCTGAAATTTGTGGTTGAGAGTTAGTTCTCAAAAGTTCTCAAAACAAAAAGTTCTCATTTGAACCTAACCCTATACATATATATATATATATATATATAGGGTTAGGTTCGAATGATAACCAATTGGTTTTAAGAACTTTTGAGAACCATTCTGGGCCACTAATTTTCAAGAGGGGGTCAGTCAAATTCATGGGGGGATTTCCATATATATAAATAGTGGCTCAGAATAGTTCTCAAAAGTTCTCAATACCATTTGGTTCTCAAATGATCCTCTCTTTATATATATATATATATATATATATATATATATATATATATATATATATATATATATATATGTGGTTAGGTTCAAATGAGAACTTTTTATTTTGAGAACTAATTCTCAACCACAAATTTCAGGGGGGACCACTACAATTCATGGGAGGGGGGATACATGTAAATAAACTTGTGACTCAAATTAGTTCTTTTTAGTTCTCAAATCAAATTGGTTCTCAAACGATACTCTCCATATATATATATATATATATATATATATATATATATATATATATATATATATATATATATATATTTATATATATATAGGGAAGGGTTCCGTGTAGACCCCTTAAATTTTGTAGACCCCGTAGACCCCTATAAAACTCAATAAAAATAAAACTCAGTGTTGTAAATTTGGTTTTGTTTATTACGATAAGCTTTTAAGAACCAAAAAAATAAATAAATAAATTAAAAAAAACAAAAAACATTAAAAATCGAACATTTTAAGACAATGAGTTTTAAAATAATAAGTTTTAAATGCAACACTGAGTTTTATTGAGTTTTAAACTCATTGATTTTTAAAACTCATTGTCTTAAAATGTTCAATATTTAATGTTTTTCGTTTTTGTTTTTTTTTAATTGTCGTTTTTTGTTCTTAAAAGCTTATCGCAAATAAAAAAACTAAATTAATAAAACTGAGTTTTATTTTTAGTGAGTTTTAATGAGTTTTATTGAGTTTTATAAGGGGTCTACGGGGTCTACAAAAAATAAGGGGTCTACACGGATCTTTTACCTATATATATAGGGGAATGATCAAATAAAAACAAGATGTTATTGCGAAAACAAGAAAACAAATATTAAAACCTCTATAACTTCCTCATACGATAATATTTTTTAAAAAAATTTGCACCAAAAGTCTTAAAATTATGTCACCTTTAATTCTGGGGAAAAAAATTAAAAATATAAAATTTCGTGATTTTTTTTATTATTGCACATGTGCAATAATACGTATTAATTATATTACACATGTGCAATATTAACAAAAAAACGTTAATTTTTTTTTAATTTTTTCCAAAATTAAAGATAACAGAATTATAAGATCTATGGTACAATTTTTTATCAAAAATATTAACGTATGAAAAAATTATAGAGGTTTTAATATTATTGCACATGTGCAATAATAAATTTTTATTGCACATGTGCAATAATTAAAAAATAAAAAAAAACGTTGAATTTTTTTTAATTTTCTCCAGAATTAAAGATAACAGAATTATAAGATTTATGGTGCAATTTTTTATAAAAAATTTTAACATATGAAAAAAGTTATAAAGGTTTTAATATTATTGCATATGTGCAATAATAATAATAATAAAAATTATTGCACCTGTGCAATAATAATTTTTAAAAAAAATTGATTATTTTTTAAATTTTTTCCCATAACTAAAGATAACATAATTTTAAGGATTTTGGTGCAAATTTTTTATAAAAATATTAACGTATGAAAAAGTTATAGAGGTTTTAATATTTGTTTTCGTGTTTTCGCAATAAAAGTTGTTTTCACATGATCCTTACCCTATATATATAATATATATATATATATATATATATATATATATATATATATATATATATGAAAAGATTGAATGCCACATGGCATCACCACAACAATCCTTTTTTTTTCATTTTCCCGCTCAAATGCTCCCACAACTAAATGAAACGCGGGTCTTGACTTCAACGTACGCGGATCCTTTCCAAAAAACCCGACCCATCTATTTGATTCATGTCTGAACTAAAAACCCTAATCCTCACCGCCGCTTCATTCATTTCGTTCGTCTCCTCCTTCCCTCTCACGATTTTCATATCTGCTCCCCTCTTCACGATAATAATTGACGAACTAGCTCCACACACTCACAATCAACCTCTGAAATCGGAGCAAGATCATCAATTCTTTTAGGTAAGCATTAAAATCATTGCAGATTTGCTTTTGTTATTAATGGATTCATATCCAAAGCGGATCTTAATGGCGGCGATGAAGACGCCATCGCCATCGTCATCCTGAGAATCGATAGCAGAGCATCCATCACCGTCCATTGATTGTTGATTTGTTCCAATCGGCTTCAAATCTGAGAATCGATTTTCATATTCACGTTGAATAACTCATGAAAATCGCTCAAAATCGCTCAGGTTAGATTATGTTTACGATTTTAATTTCCTGTCTTTCATCAAACCTAAGTTTTGGTTAATCGTTGTTTTTTTAAGATTCAAGATTCCTGCTTTCGTCCCTGATAAACATGGTATGTATACATACTTCTTTCTCCCCATTTTTCGTAATTTTCAGTATGTTAACCCTAATTTCCCTTCATCGTCTTTTATCTTCAGCCGCCATCAGGTTTTGAAATCTGAATCACTTCAACATAAATCCCCGTATTTAGGTACGCACGTTCTTTCAACAATCATCATATACAATTTTTTGTTATCATCCGTAAACCCTAGAAACCCTAATTGTATGCCCAGTATTTGTATCTTCGGAACCGGGCCTGATGTCGTTAAGTTCTGGTGAAGAATTAATTTCTTGATTTATGCAAAATCTACTTCATAGGTATTGATCATAGGTTTCTTCTGATTTTACTTTTGTTGTGTTATCCTTTACATTTTTAACTCATAAAAATTTTCAGGGATGTTCGTGTCAAGTTTTGGATTTGTTCAATTTGATGTAGAGGAATTGGCTAATAGCACTCTTGAACCCCCACATTGAACTGCCATCAATGAAAAAAGGTATGTATGCTTCTTAATTGGTTATCCGTTCATGTTCTTGGATGGATAAAACTCGGAATTTGTATTGTTAATGATTTCCTTATCTAGGGTTCAGTTTCCTGCTATTCATCTTATCCTACAATTTTATGTTGCACAAATCTAGGTAAGTTCCTTTTTTTAATTTTCTAAAGTTCAAGATCAATCTTCAAACTGTGTTGTTAATAAGAAAAATTGTACCCAATTTAGCAGTATGAAATTGAAACTACAGAACAATTGAGAGAGATTTGAAACATACCTAAGTTATGCGTACATGACTTATATGTTTGAATTTTTAAAAATTCCAAATTATTATATTGTTTTAGAGTTTAAGTCTCAATATTTTTTCATTGATTTTCTACCTTTCGTCGTCATATCTTTTCATAATATTACATCCTCTATATATGGATTTTATTATTTTCAAGTCCATAATTTGAAGGCTGGTGTTTTTTGTGTTTTGATGATTAAAAGTTATAATTTGCGATCTGGGATTGTTAATTTAATCCATCCAGAGACCCAACTATTGCTAAACTGCTTACTCCTTGGTGTTAGCTGAAATATGGTCATTAATCATAATGCAAGTACTTTTCCACTTATTTTCTTACTAAATCTTTCAATATCCTCTTTCAAATCTAGAATTATTGAGAAAGAGATACTACTGGAAAATTTATGGTATGTAATAATGTTATGAATACTGTCATCTTTTGTTTTAGCAATATAATAGTAATGTTACGTCTTCTTCAAAAAAGAAATAGAAGTGTGGTCTTTTACCTTATTATTAAACCGGTTATTAAACCAACTATTCCTTTAATATTTCTCATAGTCATATGCTTTATTTGATTCAAACCAGCTTTTTATGTTTATGAGGTGTATGTTAAGATGTTAGTTGGAACCGTTGTAATAATTTTACGAATAGGTTGCAAATAAAGGTACCATAAGGAGTCTTAAATAGATGTTGGGAGGTGGAACTTTTGGTTTATGAATGACTAAACATAAATGTAGTATAAGGTGTTGCTTCGATATCGAACAGTTCTATGAAATGTTGAAATGGGTTGGGTTGTGGTGACCATAAACAGTTTTTTGTCCAAAATAGTTTAGGGACATATGTTGTGACAATTGTA
>JBCNJP010008099.1:0-44477 GCA_039602395.1 Deinandra increscens subsp. villosa
CTATGAATGACCGGAGTCATTCCGAGTCTCCCTGTCGGATGTTGTGCAATTCAATGGGGTCCTTGACGCATCGACGCTGTTGGCCGAAGTGCGTTAGGAACCTTACGCGGAGCTCTTCAAACCCTCGGATGCTGCCATCTGGCAGTACGTTGAACCATAGCCGCACGGCTCCTGTTAGGGATTGTACGAACATCTTGCACCAGACGGCCTCGGCCCATCTCATGAATTCCGCGGCGGATTTGAACGAATATATGTGATCTTCTGGGTCGCTACTGCCATCGTATGTTTTTACCGACGAGGGTAACTTCGTCTTTGGAGGGCATTCAAACCTCTCTATGGTGCGACTGAACTTGCTCCTGCTTGGCGGCACGTAGGGTGCAGCGGACATGGATTGTTTGAAGAGATTTCCCAAGTCAATGTCACCGTGCGGCTGTCCCATCCCTTGTGTGTTAGGGATCAGAGCGTCGAGTGGTGTGTAGCCACTGACTGTCGACCCTGTGGTGTCGTGGATGTATTGGTTGTAGTTGAGTTGGTACCGTACAGCAGTTTCCACAGTTGCATGGCCCATAAAGGAAAGTATTCAGGTGGTAGGGCAGCGGTTGGGAATCCTGTGCTCATCAGTGGTGTCTGGAATATTGCCCCTGCCGGGCGGCTTCCCTCTTGCGTAAGCGCGGGTTGACCCGAGTTTCGTATCGTTTTGTTTTGTTCCGTTGTGGTGGTCCGGGCGTTGCTCCGGAGTAAGGGCGCTCCATCTGCCCCATTTGCTCGATTAGTTACTATCGTGCTGTCTGTGAAGACGCTTCTGGAAGTGGTTCCAGGAAAGCGACGCCCCTCAGGGGACTCAGGCGGCGTTGGGGTGTCCTCACGAAGGTCGAGGCCATCCCTCTCATTTGCTTCGTAGCTCGTGAAGTCGAGCTGATTTTGGACCCCTTTCTGTCTCCTTTCTCGGGCCACTCTTTTCATTATTTGCTGCAGTTGGTCATAATTCGCTTCGACCATCTCTGGTGTGATTACGACCTGGTTAGGTTCTTGCGTTCCCGTCGTGCCACCGTGCGATGGAACTGGGGGAGTTGTCTCAGATATCGAAGACATTGTATTTGTCGTGTAACGACGGATGGCGCCAATGTAGAAACGGTGGTTCCCGGTCGGGCGGGTTATCAGGGCTGAACCGGCCCGGTAGGGTGATACGCTTCTGAAGGGAAAGTAGTGGGGCAAGCTGCTCCGTCCTGGAGCACCTTGGCTGCTTCGGTGCCTCTTGATACCTGACACGAAGGAAGAGTTAGAACATGGGAGGGAGATTTTGTCCTCCGGCTCAGACTGGGACTGACAGGAGCATCACAGTCATCCCAGGTCTACCCTCGTGCGTATAGGATATGAGTGTGGGAAAGTGGGGATCTACTCAGCCGTACGGTCGTGAGAGATGTTTGAGTGCCGGAGCTAGTTGTAGTCCGGAGGGATTAAGTGTCCTTCCCCCAAGTGGTTGGAGGGTATTTATATTGTCTTACCTTTGTCTGATGCGCCATTAATGCTCCTGGCGGCTAACGGTATGTGCGGGTATGGTAGGTGTGTAGCCTACAGTCCCATTTTAGGTAATGCGGCGCATGATTGGCTTATGATATGCCAATCATTACCTGTCTCTGGTGATCATGCAGGCCGTGTGGCCTATATGCATGTATTGTATGTCGTTAGAGTGTGCCCTTGGTTCGGCCTGGTGAAAAATAGCCTGATCTGTCTGGCCGGACCGGACCCACGTCATCAGTAAGTTTTTTTTTAATTGTTTTTGTACGATTTCGTCCTATATGTATTTCTTTTCAAATTTGCTATGCGGATGCATTTGATTTTGATTCGGCATATAAACTTGTAATTTTGCTCCGAATGTTTCTGATCATCGTTTTCGCTATCTATGATCTCCTGATTATGCTTCAATTCATGTGAATTTTCAACTTATAAATCAAAGGTTATTTTCAGAACTAATTAGGAATTATGGAGGAACAAAGTGTAAAAGAAAAGTATTGCTCATGATCCATGTACTAATTTAGGGTTTACAGAACACGTCATATATTGTTGATTTGGTAGTTTTTCTTTGCAATTCGTATCGCATGACCAGGTACCTCGGGGACCGAAGGATTTGATTGGAATATCTTGTATTGAATTAAGATTTTGTGTTGGAACTTTATCAGATGATCAGATAATCAGTTTGATGTAATGCTAGGTTAATTAAGGGACAGTAAACCAAATTTTTTACATCATTTGGCTGAGAGTTTATCGTATGTGGCCCGAACTTGATGCACTCTAATTGGACATACAAAAGCAGGTACTTGAGAAACTGATAGCAAGTAGCTGTGGAAGAGAACAACTTGCTGTACATTTTAACTTTAAACCTGTTGAATGGATCTGAGTAACTCATCTTGACTTTTTCTTTAGTCTTATTGCAATCAATATCTTTATCTATAGTTCTGACATTATAATGGTTATGCAATGTTATGTAACAAAACAGACATTCATATTTAGTAAAATCCCACTCGGTAGCAGGGTCTGTGACCAGGGGTCCAAATTACCTCTTGCTCCCAGATAGACCAGGGGTCCAGATTATTCCGTGATAACAAAGTTATGTCTAATTATCATTTGTAACCCTTGGTCTATAGAACCTACAAGAGGAAATATGGAGATTTAAAAAATAAAACCCAACACTTGTGAAAAAGAAATCTTTTTATCGATACAAAATATCCGGGGGAGTTTAAAGTTGAAAGTTAAAACCATTGGTTTTTAGATGGAAGCCTAAATTTAATATTTAATTAATATAAATTGGGAGTTTCTGGTTTCACAGATACTGCTATGGAGGAAGGGAAGGTTTTGAAAAATGGCGTAGAATCGGTGAAATCGGTTTCGGATAAACATCTTGATCTTTTGAGACCTATCTTTATTGTTTAAAGTTAGTTATCAGTCTATCATATGTGATCTAATAAATCTCAACAAGAATTATTAGAAGTAGTATACTATCCATGTATAATTTCAATGTTGTACTATAAAGCCTTAGGTTTTCACATTAAGACATCTTAAACGTAAGAGTATTTGGGACTTCAGGTATTTTGATTTTGATAATTCACAACTTACTTTTTCTTTGTCATGTTTGTTGGTATAAAAGTTTCTTGGGTGAATGGATTACTTTTCCGCTATCAGCTTCTCCGCCGATAAAACCCGTGCCATCGGCGCACCCCACGCCAACACCTGCATCATCTGTGCAAGCCGCACCACCTGTTCACTCTGCGTCTACGCCCGTTTCCCCGCCCGCCATTACTTCCACCGCCGTTGCGGCTCACACTCAGCCACCAAACTCGGTTTGCAACCGCCTTAGTTCACAGATTTACTCGGCACAGGTAATTTTAGAATGGTTTTTTTGTTTAAACTCGATATATTCGTCGATGGAGCTTATGAGGAAATTCAAATTTGGCCAAGAATAGAGATTTGAATTGGATAGACATTGGGAAGTTAATAATATGATTAATCTATTTTCAAATAATTTTATAAAAGATCAGATCATGTGGTTCGAAATTTTGGGGGAATATCCTACAAATGTGGATTCTCAACATATGCCTTTATGTCAATTTGGTCCATACAAGTTATCCGCAGGAGATTTTTTTTATTAAGATTATTTTATTTCACAATTTGCATTTAAGTATGAAATTCCAGTTGGAGCTGCTATCTTGTAGGTATGAATGTCAATTGAATTGGGGTTTAAAAGGTAAATACAATCTGTTTGAAATGTGTGAGCTCTCCGTAAACTTTGTGATTTGCCTGCATAAATTAATTGATATCGAGTTTTTGCTTGAATTTATTGGTCGTGACTTGTGGAGCCGGCTCTCTTCGATGTTTTTAAGACTCGAGGACGAGTCTTTTTCGAGGAGGGAGAGAAGAGAAAGGATGTGGGAGGATTAGGTAATCCAATAGAGCCGGGACCCGCAGGTCCATCTTATATCTGCTTAAAAACGACCCGAGCGACATGTGAAGATAAACTTGAGGAGTGGGTCATGACAGTTTGGATCAAGAGATGTAAGGATGTTCCGTTTGATCCAGGTGGGTCTGATACAACGATAAAACTCAAGGACGAGTTTTTCAAAGAGGGGGAGAATGATACAAGGCTAGAAGAACTCGACCCGAAGCCGTTTGGAAATCCGAGAGTCGTCCCCGTCGAGTTGAAGGATTTTATCTATCTTTTATTTTAAATAGTTTATTTAGTATTTAATAGTTTTCTTATTAGATGTTATCTTCTTTTCAAAGTTTGTGTTTGTCTATTTAATAATTCTTGTAATCCGTTTTTAGTGGGTTATTGATTGAATAAAGAATTCTAGTTTGGAGGTATTTTCGAAGCTTTCTAGCGCCGGAATTTGGCATAGGTTTACAAACGTTAGTAATTGACGTTAGGGTTTATCGTTCGTGACATAGATCAAGTTCAATTACTATCCATCACGCTATCAAAGGATGCATCACAATTTTTTTTTATTAATCTTCAATATATGATATACCATACGACACGTTCTTTCAGGGATATGCTATTGAAGCAATATGTGACGCACATGAAGAAGGTTACTTTGACACAATTATACATATAGATTTATGTTATTCCATATCCATTTATGGCACTGTTCTATCACGTACGTATATGGCTATTGTACCACACAAAACATCGACCTATAACTATAACTTTCCTTCATATGGCGTTTTGGAAAGCAGAAAAATGAACCCCACACTGCTAACAGGTTAGTTCAAAATTTCATTTTACTTGACATAATGAACTCCATTTTTACGTTGCATAATATCAACATATTATATAGGCCGTGTTGCAAGAATCAGGTACATAACTTCAAAAAAGAAAGAAAGAGTTCATCCTATATGTAAATGCTATAATACTAAGACAAACTTCAAATAATCATCCTATATGTTATATATAGTGTGTGTGTGTGTTTTTTTTTTTTTTTTGGTCTTAGCAGAAATCATGTAGTTGAGGTTAAGGTATGGGATAAATGTATTTTTCAAGTTGAAACACAAAATGCAATCTGCCAAGTCCTTCCAGTAACATCCACAGTAGTGACTAAATATCTAGGTAAAAACAAACCTCGTTTCACATCCTATTCATGTAAGTAACTTTAAAAATTGTTACCGGCACATCATCTGACAGAATCTGTTTAGGTTATATTATAATTTAAACTTCTTCATTTTTATATAACACCGCATTAGTTTCTATTAGAACATCATGAAGAAGCAAGTATCAAGAAAGATTTCGTCACCATTGTTGCTCAAACATAAGTACATATGTATTGTCATATTGTTGTGTATTTGTATGTTCAAACCCTTATATTGTAAATGCAATGTAACTCATATTTGGTTATGGTAATAAAAATATTGTACAAAACATATCTACAGTAACTAAATGCAATGTAACACATAAAACAGTGTTTGCTAACCTAATGAAGAAATTCCTCTTTTACCATCTATAGATGGCTTAAATAACATATCAATACTTTACACAAATTTAGTGGGTCGATGCTCATCCTAAAATAAGGTAGTGTATTTTTTTATCAAATATTATATTGTACAAAACATATCAAATGTAAAATGTTAGTATTCTCTTCACGTGTTTTCAATCATCTTTGTTATTATCGAAAACCAAATCTACATTGGTTATTTATTTGCGATAAACGCACAGCAACACGAGGGCAGAAATACTTGTTTTTCAACATTACTATATATAACATTAAACAACTGCATCTATAGCGTCTTCTGCGTGCCTATATTTTATTCGTTGTTTTTTCTAGTCGTTTCCATGTTAAATATTTTGTTTGGTGATCTGGCGCAATGAATAGTTTGATGGGTGTTTGTGCTAGTAGGCGCGCCCTATGTTGAGCATCTAATTTTGTTATATTTCTTTAGTGTTAAATAAATTTAAGTGTTGATGAATAAACAAATACCATCTTAGTTTAGTGGTTACTGGTCAAGCTTAATTCTCTTTTAAAATATTGTTTCTCTTTTTAACATTAAAGATTATGGTAGTGTTTGGTATGCATGAATGGAATGTTGGAAATGGGCTATTACGTAGGGCTGACAAATCGTGTCTTATCGTGTTAAACAGGTTAGATACGACGCGATTAACACAAGTATCAAACATGAAAACACACATTTAACACTTGGTTTTGATGGTTTGAGCGTGACAGTTATATGTTTTATGTGTAAAAAAGTTGAATGATGAAACCTAGAATACTAAAACTAACTATTTTGAAAAAGTAGAAAATTTCATAGTGTATTTTTATTTATTTTTTGTTAAACATGTCTTATCGTGTCTAAACAGATACCCAATTGTCAGCCCTACTAGTACTACGTTGGAATGAAAATATGACATTTTTGTTAGCACGTTAGAATGAACATGAGCATTACATAAGGAATGTGATTACTTCTATTTATAAAGTTCGTCATTCTATAGGGGTGCTTTTTTCGATTCCTTCAACTAATGGAATGCACTTTTTTTGTTCAATATGATTTTCTTAACAATTTATGAAAAAAAAAGCAAAGAATTAAAACTTTAAAACTATAAAAAATACGAAAAAAAAAATATGTAAGTAAATACAAATAAAATTAAAATGAAAAATATAAAACAAAATTTAATATATAATATAAAAATATTAAAAAATAAAGTATAAAAAAGAGTAAAAATAAAAATAAAATAGATAATAAAAAAATAAATAACATAAAAACGTAAAAATTAAAATATTTTAATAAAAACAAATTGATAATTAAACAAGTTAGTAATTAAAATAAGACACATCTTCTCCTTCTTGTAGGCTAGAATTTGAAAGTAAATGAAATCAAATCCACACAATAACATAACGTTATGTGTTCCATACAAACTGGTTTAAATATACAAGTGAGTTTTCTTGCATTTTACATATGTGATTTTCTTTGTGAATTATTCATTTACAACATGATATACAATTGTTACGAGGATATGACACACCACAACTTCGTATATCTTGAATAGGATTCAATTTGGCATGCTCAGTTTGGCTTTCGGGCAGAGATCATAACAAATCGTCTGTTTCTAACACACGTGTAATCCACCAGTCCACAAGTGGAGCACAAGTCTTTTAATTCACGGTCAGATAGGTAAATATGGCTTCCTGAAAACTGCCCGATATTCTGCAAATCAGAATGGTAAGATACGTGGGTCGGGTAATGAGTAAGAACATATAATTTCGGTGTGTTTTGAAACGGGTCAAGTTCGATAGGGATTACCAGAAACTTTTTCCTCCCTTGAATTTGCACAAAATCCTCTTTATTTTCACATGGTTAAGTCTCTAAAGTTATAAAATTATAAAAAAAAATAAGAATAAAAAAAATAATAATAAAAATAAAACATAAACACTCAACTAAAGGTTAAGGGGCTTGTTCCAGTAAAATTAAATGTCATATTCTTTGAGTTTTTTCATGAGTTTAGGGACTAAATATACGCACAAAAGGATATATTTATTGAAAATAAAGAGGATTTTTTCAATAAATTTTATAAAGTTGGGGTTTAACCCTGCTAAAAATAAATGCCCATGGACTTGTGTGCAAATTCAATAAAAGTAATAACACAATTTTACATGTTGATTATTGAAGAATAGATACACACTTTTGGGAGATTTTCAACCAGTTTGACTTTCTTGGACCATTTAACTTGTTCCATTTTAAGCTGTTTTCAATTTAATCTTTTGAGATTAATAACCCAACTCGACTCGATAATAATATGACCCCTATAAGAGTTGAGTATCATTTTTCTTCGTTTCTTTTTCCTACTTTTATGGATGGGGATCAAGGAGAATGCCTACCTGGCGTATAGGCGACAAAAAGGGGATAAATGAATAAGGGCCATCTACTATGTAGGTGGTGGCCACAAACACACCTCCAGGTCGAAGAATTCGACTTATTTCAGCTACCTGTCAAACACCGTGTTGCTAATAAATGTCAAAACGGATATGAAGATTACTGGACTCAAATATAGAAAAATAAAAGAAACAAAAATAGCATATTTACATAAATTTGTTATGCAATTTCTTGAAAAACTATTCTTTGAGGCTGAAAAGCAGAAACAGATTAGTTACTACCGGGACTATATTTCTACAAGTGGCAATTTCAACTCAACTGTTTGAAAAACTGTTACTTTAGACAAGTTATGTATTATTATCATTACTGTCATTATTAGTATAGTTATCATCATTCACTCTTCCAAACTGTTTAGCTTTGTATCCCTAACTATTTTGAGAAGTGATTTTCTATCTTATAAAGAAAAAAGGCTGATTGCATAAGAAATTAATGAGCTTTGGTCAAATTTCGCCATTAGGAAAACAAAAGAAAATTGGTCCACTTTCTATTTTAGGTGAACAACTGCTTTTGGCAAGAAAAATCAGTTGATTTACCTGATCAGTAACTTCTGATCATGTTGACTTATCTTTAATGTTATCCTATGTAATTACCTAAAATCTAATCTAATTGTTTCAATATTGGATGGGATTTTTTCTGCCTAAAACAAGTTGGGTAACCAAAAAAGATATAAGACCAAGTTGGTTACCTTTTTAGCAGTTAGCAGTAAAGAAAACTAAAGAGTAAGTGATGGTTGTTGGCCCAGAATTGTATATCACACACAAGAACAACGGGATTCGGTGAGTAGACTCAAGTCACAAAACTGAATATTATTACGAACAAAATCACATAAAATACAATACCTAACCTATATTTAAACTAAAACTCTAACTTGATCACTAAGTTGCTCTAACCGAAACTCAATCCTTTATTCTTTAATTTAAGAAACTAAATCAGACAATGAATAAATCAAACCTAATAAAACTTAAAGTAATTATTCTAACCCTATTCACATGTGAAACATGAAATTAATTTCAACAAAAAAAAAAATCATGAACATGGATGGTATCCATGGAAGGCATCTCGAGTCATCTAACAAAGGAGAACACACACGCAGACATATACAGAATACTTACGCCAGCAGATGGTGAGGGCCAACAATGAAGAGCTGCACCAGCATGCACAGCATCAATAGAACTCGAAGCAAATGGAAGTCGTGCAATATCAGCTCTGACCAAGATTAAGTTCCTAGTATTTCACGTTTCCATCAGAAATTGATCTCAATATATGAAAATTAACTGGCAATATAAAACTTCACTGTAAAATTTGAAGCTATGTACTCTTGAGAAATGCTTTCCTCCTGCTTGATGTAGTCATAACACTGCTTTAACATAGACTCTGAAAAATCAAGTGCAACAACAAGAGAAAATAGACCACTTTTTGCAAAAAGCCTCGAGAACAGCCCACTAGCACAACTAGCGTCAATAATGCTTCCTCCAATGGCTGGCTTAAGATAGCCTTTCATCATTTCAAACTGTAATAGAAAACTCAGATAATACTTTATATTTCCACCTCATAACAAATGTTGGCCGTTTATCTAAATTAAACTCTCCCAATCTCAGCAGGAGCGAAATGTAAGGTTGTGCAATGGGCTCAAATTTGTATATATATATATAGGGAGAGGATCATTTGAGAACCAATTTGATTTGAGAACTAAAAAGAACTAATTTGAGCCATAAGTTTATTACATGTATCCCCCCTCCCATGAATTGTAGTGGTCCCCCCTCAAATTATACTATTTCAATAATAACATCAGTTTAAAGTTAGGTTGCATTATGCATTAGAAAGACTCTTCACCGGCATGACCCATTTGGTTGCATTATGCATTAGAAAGACTCTATTTCAATAATAACATCAGTTTAAAGTTAGGTTGCATTATGCATTAGAAAGAATCTTCACCGGCATGACCCATTGGTTGAACCGCCTGACAGGAGGTTCCAAATATAAGCTCAATTTTATTTTACTGTTTGACCCGTCAACAGAAGAAAAAAAATAAATAAATAAAAAGAAGAAGAAGACAACCGGTTCAATCATAAGTAAATTCCACCTCTAAAAACTATATTTTAACTGACCCATCTATTTTACCTCTTTCTCTGGACCCGGGAAACCACCCCATATTGAAAAAGCCTGTCGCCAGCCTCTCTCATACAGGAAGGATACTAAAGGTGACCTGTATCAGCATCAGCAAACAAATGATTTTCATATTTATTTGCATTATTAAGTATAAATTTTATTCAACAACATTAGAATGTAAAAAGCTTTATTATACCCAAAATATAGCTACCGGACTTATGTTAGATTACCTGAAGACCTCAGAAGAAGCTGGCAGGTATTCACTGTATTTCTTGGAGCCACTAGTTAACGTTAAATCAAGATGCGTGTCATTACCACTGTAAGCCTTTTTACAGGTGGTGCATTTTAAACTAGACATGGGAGTAGAATCTCTACAGAGAATATATATTGATGAAGAAAATTAGTATGTTACTCTGTAGAAATAAAACATAAAACTCAAAGTAATGGAAGAAAACTGATAGAAATCAAATTGATTAGAAAAAGGAAAGGGGTTATCTTTAATTTCATGATTGTAAAACTAAACTTACACCGAGAAAACTGGATCACCATTCCATGTTAACAAGTCATGACAAATGGGGCAAGCGAGTACTTGCTGGTTTGCATTTGATTCATTTTCATTTAAAGTGGAACCCTGCATACAAAGTAAACAAGGTTGTATGTGTTTAAGTAACTGGAGTGTTATTTTGTAAGTAATATGGTTTAATCATGTTGAATGAATTTGTTCCTCTGAAATCTATTTTGCTTGCTTGATTGCTGCAAGTAATCAACGGATAATTTTGTAATATTCGTTTTGCTTTGCTGATTTGTGCCCTAACCTAACGGTCCTAACCTAACCTAACCTAACCTAACTGAAGGGAAAGGCAGGCTAGGCTATACGAACAAAACTACTCATTCCAATTCATCATCAAAATTAATGGGGTAAAAAATAAGCTAACTATAACTAGTATAGTATTATCCTGAAATCATAACATACTACCGGCTTGGTTTCGACGGTGGCAGATGTGGCACCGTTATTTTTGGCATATTTCCGGTAACGAGATGAGTTCAACATCGACGATAAAGGTTTACAGAAACCACGACTGTTGCGTTTACTCGCTGCCGCTGCTGCTGCCGCTGCCGGAGGGAGGGACAGATTGCCTATCGTCGCCATTTCATTCCACTCTCACCTCCGTCGCCCGCCGTGTATTTATATTTATAATAATTTTATTTTATTCATATAATATAATAAATAAACACAAACAAAACGACAAATCATAAATCATAAATAAATAATTAATTACATCCGCTGAGTTGTAACGTACTTGCCAACTAGTTTTTTCTCCACGGACAAATAACGGATATGGTAAAAAAAAATGATTTATATCGTTATTTCATTAAAAAAAAAAAAAAGACAATCCAAATAAAAATAGCAAAATACCTATTAAATATTTCAAATGGAAAAATTAGAAAATGTTATAAAATACAACATATTTGAATAAAGGGCGTATGCGATGGAAGGCGGCATAATCTATTTTAAAAATTAAATAGAAATATAGATCAAACTGTTTGAATGAAGACATAAAACTGTTACAGATGGGTAACATTGCAAGGTATGGGACTTGTCCCACATTGGTTGTCTGGCAACTAATGTGGGGTTTATGAGTCAAATAGGCTCTCTCACCCATCAGACTAGTCTTATGGGTTGAGTTCTCCTGTTTGATCTGTAATAAAAAAAAATTGAGAAAAAAACCATCTGCTCGAAATTCATCGATCCATTCTTACATAAAATCATCCCCCCGCCTCTTCTGCACGGCTGCAAAATTCTTTTCGAAATTTCGACGAAAAACCACCGCAAGTTAGGCAACATATCCAATATTTTCGTCTCTAAGACCACCTCCACCGTGTCAGCGATCACATCACCGGATTAAAACAATATTATTTTACCTCAATTATTAATTTTTACTTTTAGTCATTATTTATTTAGTGTTAGTAATGCTTTATTATTATGCCATAATGATATTCACACAATTTCAAATATTTCATTATAATTATACAGAGGTTATACATTGTAATACCAAGACATAATATAGAGGATCAAATACATAGGATCCATTGAGGTGGAAAAGATTATGTGACTTATTTTCTACCCATGTTATTTAAAGTAAAACGAAAACCATGAAAATGACAAAAGATCAAACGCCTATACTCATTGTTGATCGTATTTTTTTGTTTAGATATGGAACTTTTCTAATAATCCTACTTTATTTTCAAATATGTTTCTAAAAACTTATATTCTACGCTAAAACAAAGTAAAAGTTGTTGTGAATAATAAACCCCATTCAATAATGCTAAACTACGTAGCACTTTAGATGGATATCATATGACACGTCAATTTTTATTTTTATTTTGTATTTTATTTAAACGAAACAAATTTGATATTTGATTTAATGTCTAATAGGTATAGTCGTGTGTGTTTAACAAAAGAGTTGGTGTTGAGTTTGTGGTGTAGTATAGGTTTTCTTTATTTTTCTATTTTCAATGTTAAAGAAATTGACAACGGAGTTGATGGTATAATATATATATATATATATATATATTCGTGTAATATAGTAATTAAGTCGTAGGCTCGATACTTTAAGCGTTTGTGTCGTTAAACGTTTTTTTTATTTCTATTTTCTTATGTGGTGTTATAACAATGTAATTATTTTGTATGTCCGTGTTATCCTCACGACAATACGCGAATTTGAGAAATCAAGTTTAACATATAGATTTAGGTTAAACTATATTAGTTGAGATTGATTTTAGAACATTTTCATGTTATTCTATATTAGAATCTTTATAATTAAACTAAAAGTCATTTATTTTTAGAATTTGTTTCTTTTAAAAACTTCTCATAACATATATTTTATATCTGTTTTTATTTAATTAAATAATACTTATCCTTTTTTCTTCTCACCCATAAACACTCATAATATAATAGCGATAAATTTAAGAGTTGAATAGTAAGTTCTCAAATTTAGTAATTTATTTTCTTTTCTTAATATATAGGGATGTGAAATGGATATAAGGAAGGGATAGATCTCTGAACGTGAAGAAATCAATATATATTTGTAATATATATATGTAATCTGTAATATATTATATGGGAAAAGATCTATAAAAAACTAATAATTATCTAAAAAAATCAAAAAACAACATTTTTTTCTTTATAATTTCTTCATATATTAATAACTTTCAAAAAGAATTTCACCAAAAAGTCTATAATTTTATTAGCTTTATTTATAGGGAAAAAAATTTTAAAAAATAAAAAGTTTAGTAATTTTTTATTAGTGCATCATGCAATAGTACTAATAGTATTGCATAATGTATTATAATTAAAACTTCTTAAAAAGAAGAAACTTAATTTAAATATGGACATGGTTTATGCGAATAATGTAAAAAACAAAGAATTGTCATTCATAAACCAATTTTATATTATTGTTGCATAGTTCATTATTAATTTAAAGCTAAAATCCGAAATTTATTTTATTTTTTAAAAAAACTTAAAAATGTTTTAAAGTTTTTTCTTTTTCCAGTATTCTTAAAATCATGAAAGAAACATATTAAAAAGTTTTTAAAAAAATAAAATTTTTCTTGATTTTTTTACAAAATATTGGTTTTATATAGAACCCAACCCTATATTATATTACATATAAGAAGTATAAAGTTGTCAATTAGTTAAAAAAACTAAGAGTTTTAATATAGCATAATAGTCTTTTAAACAAGGAATTAAAATTATATTTTTAATGGAAACTAAAAAATTAAACAATCTATATGATGATCATTAACATTCAATGATGTTACAGAAGTAAGTAAATAATAAGTCAAATACAATAAATTGTCTTTCATATACATAAACGAGAACCGCGTGACAAACTGTCACTACCGCAACATTGCGAGGGTTTCCGACTAGTACTATAAACAAGGATGTAGATGGAGATAAAGAATGAGATATGATGGTTATAGAATGGATTCTAAATGTTATTAAAGCATTCAGAACCCAGAACCCATTTATATTATAGGAATATGCATGGATTTTTTTTTCAATCCTCCATCCAAATCTCTATACTCGTTCATCATCCTCAAATTTGTAAGAAAAGACAATGTAAATCTCTAAAGTTGAGGACAGGTAATGGAATGAACGGGAAAATGAATGGAACGATCTAGGGAATGAACATGGAAATGGAATAAAATGAACTAGGGAATGAAATTGATCATTATCATTCCACTATCCTGGTTAGTTAACATATGAGAATGAAATAAATAAGGGTCCTGCTAATTTAACATCTCTATACGCTGCGTATGTGTCCATAGGCAGCGTATAGAATGTTAATTAATGATGCCGACAATCCATACGCAGCGTATAAGCACATACGCTGCGTATGGAATGTTTTAATTAAAACATAATCATTTTCCAATCAGGATTAGGGTTTCGTGGTTTAATACGCTCATATGTCCATATACGCAACGTATGATATTATCAGAGTTTTTTTTTTCCTATAAATCTTTCATTTCTTCCACCACTTTTCACACCAACTTAATCTTAAAAATCCTCCATCTCAAACCATTAAAATTAATTTTTTCAAACGCTTTTTTAAGCTAAAACCTGATAAAGATGTCGAAACGTCACGAGGTAAACGACGATGAATATCATTCACAACCTACCGCTAAGTCCTCAAAGTGGGTTCTAAAAAAATGGAGGCCAGCAAAAAGAATCCGGTGAAGGATCATCTGCTGGACAAGAAGCGCTGGAAGAAGAAATTGTGGAAGAAAAAACAAATCCACCGGGGTGGGTATTTCCAAACAAGAACTCCGATAAGTGGTCGGAGAACGTTCATAGGTTCTACAGCAACGGAGATGCTCCGTTTTGTTATTCTAAGTTTCTTTTTGACACCAAGCTCGACGGTCGATTCTGGGGTGCTCTCCTTGGATACCAGGAGAACAGTGAACTATTGGAAAAGGTATGTAATTTGTTGATCTTTTTTTGTATTTTTTGTGTGGGTTTAAGTATTTTATATTTTATTTAAATGTTTCACAGCACATTGAAGACTGGGTTAATAGAATGATGCGTCGCAGGCATAAAAATTAAGATAAATGGTCCGTCAGGGTTTCGTTGGTCGTTCCCACCACCAAAATTTAGAGATGAAATGTGCCATAAAGGCGAAAAGATCACTACCAAATATGCCAACGGTTCGGATGAAGTATTTTCCCCCTTTTGGGAGGTGGTGTACGTTTATGTGCCTTTATATGTAAGGTCCGTTAACGAGTGGTTGTTGTGTCGTATCGACATGCGGACCTTGGAGATGCTTCAGTTTTGGACAAATCATAGGTACCAAAAAGAGTATTCATGGTTATTTTTTAATTCTGAATCATTTGATGTGATGGGTATCTGTTTTGGATGGCTGTTGAAAGAGATACTTTGTTGGCGACTGTACAACGCACCTTATACAGGACCAGGTGAAATTTTTTTGACATTCACTACGAACGAAGAGTATCTACCAAAATATTCTAGCAGTCTAGGTTCGGATTATGTATTGGTTGCATGTCTGTTGATGGAAAAGTTGGTATAAGGTAAGACGTTAAATATGGGCAACGATTTGAAGGAGACATGTGCGGCATACCGGCGACATATGGCCGAGCAAATATATCGGTGTCGTTTTGAACCAGATGTGTACTGGTGTTAATTTTTACTTTATTTTTATTTTGAACCAGACTGTCAATGTAACCGTTATTTTATGAGTTTAATTTTAACAATGTTAATTTATTTCGGGGCCTTTATTTTGAACATAAAATATAAAATATTTAAAAACACAAAAACATTAAAGTCTTAAAATTCTAAAACAGCTTTTTGACTTAGAGATCGAGGCTTCCCATTTCACCCGGGTCTTCGGGTAGTCTTCTTCAGTCTTTGCTCCCAGCTCAATATCAATGACATAGACGTCAACACTTCTGATGTCTTCATTTATGAAAGAAATAAGACGACCAATGTCCATATTATTTGTTAACGGTTCGAGACCACTGTCAAGATCGAGATAAGGGTGTTTATAATAAAACCACGGTCGACGTTTCATTCTTGGAGGAGATTGAGGCCATTGATCAATACACTGCTATCGTCGGGGAGGACAATCCATTCAAGCGGCTATTCGATATAGCCACGCTGCCCACCTACCCATTACTGGTATTAGAGTTTCTCTGTACCTTTACTTATACAGAGATAAATGGTCAATTTCCACAGGCTGCCCAAGACCCCGGTGTGCCTGAGCCTGAGGCAGTACATTTCTTCCTTTTTGGCACTAAGTACCGTTTATCACTGCGTGAGTTCGCAGTTTTTTCTGGGTTATATACTATGGACGAGACCTTGACCCCCTATACACTGCGGTCATAAAGGCCGTTAACGAATCGGGTCGAACTCTTGTCGGTCGACCAACATTCTATTAACCCAGTCTTCAATGTGCTGTGAAACATTTAAATAAAATATAAAATACTTAAACCCACACAAAATACTTAACCCAGTGGTGGCGCACGATCGCCGATGAGGCTTTCGGGTCGAACTCTTGTCGGTCGACCAACATTAGGGACCCCATGTATATGTATCTACATAAGCTTATCAGTACCTCAATTGCATCTCGTGGCTTTAGCACGGAGCACTGCACACTCACCGGTTTATTTTATTTCTATTGTTTGATAAACGGGAGGCGGGTTGCCCTTGCACACGGTCTGGCATCTTTTCTGGCTATCCACCTGTAAGGAATATTGCGCTTGGAAGATTTCCGGCTGAATGCTAATTTTACTATGTTCCGGCTGAAGTTGAAGTTGAAGCGGAATTCTCACTTTAGTGGAACTGGCAGTTCAAGCGAAAAGAAGCAGTTTTGTCCTTTAGCGAATATTCCGGGTGAACTCGATTATCCACCAGATAATGAGTTCAACCGGACTTTTCCTGAGATGTCTTTTCAGCAAGTCCAATCCTGCAAAAGCTTCTCGTATGCTTCTATATCTGATTCAAGCCGCTCTCCTAAAGTAGTATGGTGCTGCAAACACGCAAGATATTCCAATTGCCGATGTTTATTCTTTTGGTAGTTTGTATTTGACTTTTTAGTTTACGGTCTAGATTAGATCGCATGAGATCAATGGCTGTCATTGATCTCATTAGCACTATATATAACATTAGTTAGCTCATAGTTTCACATGTACGAGTACACAGTTCTTGAACAACTTGTAATAGTGTAGCTTTGAGTTAATGCAAATAGTGCCGAGTATTTGATACTTTGTTGTTACTATAATTCTGCAAATCAAGCTTTTACATTATACACAAGAACTCAATATTGCTTAAGTAAAGTGAAATATAACTTTAATTCCGCAGGGTTATATTTGCAAGTAAAGGGCTTTGTTTAAGTTCAACTCTAACTTTTAACGATCCTACAAGTGGTATCAGAGCTTTGGCTCTTACCTTGAAGACTTTCTGTGCTTCAAGGTTGATACTTTACTTGCTTACTTTACAAGCTTTGTTGTTTTATCTTTCTAAAAGTTTTCAAAATAAGTGATTTCAGTCTAAGTTGCCCAAATGGTTCTTCCAACAAACCACCAATGTTCACTCCTGATGACTTTGGTACCTGGAAACTCAGGATGGAAGGTTTTGTTAGGATTTTGGACCGTCGTATTTGGAAATCTTTCACTGAAGGTCCCCACTCACCCATGGTTTCATCTGCTGACGATGCAGAAGTCAAAATACCTAAGCCACTAGATAAATATGTTGAATCTGACTATATTGCTCTCGAATTTGACCATAAGGCATATTGGACTCTATGGCTGCACTTCCTAATTCCATTTTAAGTGGGTTCAAAGGATATAAAACTGCATTTGACCTGTGGAATGCCTTAAGTGAAATGTATGAAGGAACCAGTGAAGTTAAAGAAAATAAGAAAGATGTCTTAAAACAGAAGTATGAAAACTTTACTTTCAAATCTGGTGAAACAATGACAAACCTGTACTTAAGATTTGTTTCTTTGCTTGATGAACTCCAAAAAGTAGATGTAAAACTAGACCAGGTAGATGTTAACAGAAAGTTCTTGCGTTCCCTGCCTTCAGTGTGGACAGTTTACACTGTAAGCATCAGGGAATGCAAAAACTTGAAAAAGATGAGACTCAGTGAACTTCATGGCATACTCAGTTGTGACACCTTGTTAATTCCGGTAAATCTGGGGGAAATTTTTTTCCAATTAATAAACTGGACTTGGTAAGCCCAGTTAGGCCTATTAGGCCCATTAAGAGAATTGTGGCCCATCAAAGGCCCAATCCATAAACTCGAGGTCCGAATAATTCATTATAAGTATTCTAACGATTCGTTATGAAATACAAGGTGTTGCGGAACGAGAAACAGTGAAATCGGTAAACGGGACTGTTACGCGATATTAACCGAAAAGGACGTATTTAAGTATTTAAGATGACTTAACCGACCCTGTGAAGTTAAAAGTATTTTTTTTAGCATTCACAGAGAATTACAGTCGTGGATATATGTTCGGTTCGTAAAACGGAGATAAACGAGATTCGTGTTAGATACACGCTTTATACGGCCCATTCGATCGAATATTAATCAGATTATATATAATCTGTCATCTTAGGTATTCCGAGACTATTTAAGAGGTTTTTATAATATTCCAGTCACTCGGGGTTTATTATGAATAATTTACGTGATGATTAACAGTTTAACGTTTCAGTTATCGCGATATATGACTGATCGTTTGGTTGTGAACCACTCAAATCTTATCCACATATAAAAGGGTTATTAAACCCATTTTAACCCATTTGAAACAAACACACACACACACACATGTGTGTTACCTAGAGAGAGATCCGACAGGAAGGGGTTTCCCCCGTTTTTCCGGCGAGCCGGATTCCGGCCAGTGACGGCGGCGCTAAGGCGGCAGCGACCTACCCCCGGCCTCCACCATCTCTCTCTCTACACTCTCCCTCTCTCTCTGACGCGAGCAGCAGCAGCGGCGCTGCTGCCTCTCTCCGGTGGCGGCGGCGACCGTGGCCACAGCCCAGCCCAGCGGCGGCGGCGGTCTCCCGCTACTCTCCCTCTCTCCTGTTCGCATCCAAACCCGGCGCTACAAGAGCAACCGGCGGCGACAGCCGCGGTTCCCTCCTCGTCGGCGGCTAGAGTTCCGCCTAGCGGTGGCGGCGCCCCTCTCCTTGCGTTTTTCCGGCGACCCCCTTGGGTCACGATTCCGGCGACGGTAAGGGTTTTTAGCCCACTATTCTTTTGATTTCCAGTTTATCATCATTCTAAAACCTCCGATCTATGGTTGCATGTTGCAGATTCGTCTAGTTAGTGGTGTAGAGGTGGTGTTTCACGGCGGGGTAAACTATCCGGCGGCGGCCATGGCCTCCGGCCGCCGGATCTGTGATGTCGAAGGTGATTCTCAGTTAATTTGAGCATAAAAATGGGTTTGGTTGTGTTTGGATATAAGTTTTGACAGATTTGAGTCAACTCGGTACCGAGTCAACTGAGTCGACTCGGGTCAACAATCTGGTCAACATATTTGAAGGGTCAAACGCGGTCAAACCATAAAACCGAGCTTACAGTATTGTTCGTGACGAAAAATCTCGCGGGATAGACTACTTATTCGTTGATTTTGGTGTCGGGTCAAGAAAGTCAAAGAAAGTCAACCGGGTCAAACCCGTGACGAATCTGGTCAACGTTTTCAAAGGGTCAAACGAGGTCAAATCTGGAAACCGAGCATGGATTATCGTTCGTGACGAAATTCTACTTGGAATGGACTATTCGCTCATCGAATTCGGATGTGTTTAGCATTTTTGGTTAACCGGGTTCGAGTCTGCGTACCGACCGGAGGTATAACCATGTTCGCTATCTTGTTATTGTTTTAGTAGTATTGTATACGTCGTGTGAGGAACATTCTTTCAAATAGAAGTATTATTGTATGTAAAACGACGATAACAAGAAAAATATATATAAAGTATTTATTACAATTTTATGTGATAAACTTATGATTTCATAATCAACAAAATTATGATCTTATGTTAACAAAACCTTGATTTTATGAAAGGTATGATTTTATATAAATCAAGATCAAACAAAAACGGGATATTCTGTAAATATATATATACCGGTCTTAGAGATTATATACATAAACCATGATGTTATGTAATAAAAACTATGATTTTATGCTATAAAATATTATGATTTCATGTAAACTACAAAACGGATAAATATATATATATACAAAACCAGCAATACATTATGTCTAACCTACTTGGTTCCATTACAGTATTTGCTCTGGAGTTCGGCCCAAACTCCGCCCCGTGGCACGGGGAGTGCACGGAGGTACAATATCAGCCTATTTGACCGTGATCCCGGGAGGACACGGGGGAGGCAAAACCGCGATGACGTAGGTCCGCAGTACAGATGGCACGGCCACTACAATAATTTATGGTCAGCTTTGGTACAAACTTCCTTAGTGCATGGAACAACGGATTAGCTACCCGCGATATCGGTTGACCGCTTTAACTTTACTTAACTAGTGCATATTAGGTAATACATCACTTGGCAATGTTTATAAAACTAATACTTATTACATGATTGATGAATACGATTATGAGACCAGGCCAATGCGTGTCATGCCCACCGTGAACTCACCAACCGTTAGGTTGACACTTGTGTGGTTTAAACTTTTGCAGATCGCTAAGGATTATCCGGAGCGGGTTGGCATGGCACATGAAGACTTTTATTTTAATTAAACTAATTAGGAATTTATTATAATGATTTGTAAAGCACGTGGTTAGTGCTAAGATAATATTTTGTTCCGCTGCGTAACTTGAGATTGTTTTTATGATATATCTTGTAAGGGAATAATTTGTGGCTTGTGTATTAAATCATCACTTGGCGGAGTATTCTGAAGGCCTATGTGTTGGAATAGGTGAAAATGTGTTGGGTTATGGGTATATTAGGTCATTGGGCCATTTTAGGCATGTTTGGGCTCATTTAGAAAGTGTTTAGATGTAGTTTAGTGGGCCTATAGGTGCAAATACGGGAATTAGATGGGATTTAGGGTTTCCAGGGTGTCTTGTCCTCCAAGATGGAGAATCCCTATAAAAAGGAAACCCTCCCCACATTTTAGGTGTGGATTCTCTTTGGTGTTCTTGTGTGTCTATTTTGCATTTGAAGGTATTACGAAATTCCTAAGAGAATTTCGGCTTTCAAGGTGTTTAGCAATCAAAGTCTTCAAGTGATTCAAATCGGTTTGTGTGTTATTTATTGCTTTTCTATTTGCTTTACATCTTGATTATTCTTGAATCATCACTAATCACCGGATTCCGCACGGTGATTAGTCGACTTGATATCGTGTGAGGAGAGATTTCGATCCTTACAATTGGTATCAGAGCCAAGAAACGCAAGTTTCGAGGCTCTCACGATATCCGATTCAAGTGATTATGTGTCTTTGATTTGTTTTTGAAAAAAATTTGGTAACGGCTGCATTTTTTTTTGGACCGAATAAATTAGGGTTCTTAACTGTTTTGGTGTTTGATCGTATGTTTCATGGTCGATTGTTTGGAATTGGATTTTTTTAAGTAATAAAAATATTGTGTACGTGAGTTTAAATCTGTGATTGGAAATAAGTTTTGATATCACATAATTAACTTACTTGAAATTGTCGTATCCTGTGCAAAGTTAGTTTCAAGTTAAGATTTGTGAGTTGATTTGTTCAAAATTGTGTGGACTTGATCTTGGGAACCGATTGCAACTTAAAGAAAATCAAGATCTTCAAATTCTAAATCAAATAAAGGTTTACGATCAAGTTTGGAAAAGGGGACCAAAGAAATTAATTGTTGGAAATCGGTGTGACTTTTCGACCGAAATCATTTTCACGTACGAAATCACAGGATGCAATTTGAAACATCAAATAATTACAATAATGCCATTGATTTAATTCAAATGTGTGGTCGGTATTAATTGGTGTTTGAAACAGTAAACGGCCACTCATTTTAAGTTGGTGCAAATTAATTTTGACGGGGTTTTGTTCGTTGAATTTTTCTGCAGCTTGTGGAGTATTTTGTTTTTCAATCGTCAAATTTTTGTTCCAAGTGTTTCAAGGTGTTTCTAACGTTTTTTTTGTGAGTTTCTTGGGAGTGTTGTGCAGGTTACAAGTGTTGCAGAAGCAAGAAGCCCGTGTTCTCTAAGCTATTCGATCGAAAATCTGTGGCTTGGACCCTTATTTCGATCGAAATTTTTGGCTTTTCGACCCTGTTTTCTGCTTTTCGATCGGTCTGTCTGATCGAAAAGTCCCTCCTGTTGACCCTTTCTGATCGAGAAAGCCCCCTCAGTGGCTTTTCGATTCGTTCCTCTTGCTCGAAAAGTCCCCTAAGTGACTTTTCGACCAGCCTGCCCAATCGAGAAGTCCCCTTTTGTGACTTCTCGATCAGTTACACCAATCGAGAAGTCCCCTTGTGACTTCTCGATCAGCCTCCATTGATCGAAAAGTCCCCTGTGACTTTTCGATCCATTGTGCTTTTTGATCGAAAAGTCCCCTTTGAGATTTTTCGATCCAGCCCTCACTTTTCGATCGGATCAGACTTTTCGACCCGCTTCATCCCTGATTCGAAAAGTACTTTTCGATCAAGCCACTTTCAACCGAAAACCCACTTTCAGATCAAAAACCCACCTTTCAATAATCCAGAAGTTCAAGCAAAGACATTCATGGCATCCTTTTTTCCAGGTAATTCTGTATCAGCCAGCAGCTCTGAGGTATGTCTTAACCCTAAATGTCAATCTATTTTAAATGAATCTAAAGAATGGCAAACTAAGTTTTTCAATGAAACCTTAAATCGTGAATTTGTTGATAAAGAATTGAGGGAATACAAAGGTAGAAGTAAAAACTTAAGTGAGAAACTTGAAGCTGCTAAAATTGACATAAAGAATCTTCAGAGGGACTTGAGTAACAAAAACACATATCTGACAGTTGCTAATGAAGAAATTGCCACATTGAAAACTGAACTTAAACAACTTAAAGGGCAATTAGAAACATCGCAAACCAAAGTTGAGCGAAACGGTAAGATTGTGTCAGAAATGATGAAGGCTAGCTCACTTTTCTACAACACAGACGCTCGTATGCGTCATCTAAAAGCCAATTCTGGTTTGGGTCTCGGTACTGAAATAAAAGATGAAAAATCCACCCATACAGTACCGATGCCCCTGATGCATGAAATGATCTCAGATTATGAGTGTTCTAAGACCAACTTGGATGCTAAAGCTGAGATTGAAAAGAAATTGGCAGCTTGTCCCATTAAAATTTCTGCTCCTGTTTCCAACCAGACTAACTCTTTTACTTCTTGTGCAGATACAGAAAACAAAGAAGCAGGTTCAAAGGGGGAAAGTGTTGGCATAGAGAGTCAAAAGTTTCCTGACGTCAAAACTGAAATTTTTGCGTCAAATAAATCTGAGTCTGAATTGAGCTTTGCTAAGTCTGATGTTTTTGACAAAACTTCTGTTTGTGGTACTTTTAATTTCGGTGTTTGTGATCCTAAACTTTCCAAACCTTTGAGGAAAGTCAGGATTTTGAGAAAGGATAAGGGACCACAGGTTGCTGATCCTAAGCCTACTGATCCTAATTTGGTTGGTTTGAATGATTGTTTGAATGTGTGTGCTAATGTTTGTGATAATGCTAGTAATGTGCAGAATGTGCAGGAGGCCAGACCACATGACTTTATCCCATATCCTGAGGTAACTTCTGTATATGACCAATTTGTGCCAGTACAGCGGGAGTATGTGCGAACAACGAGGCCCAATGGCAAAGTTGTGTGGATCCACAAAAATTCCAAACCATCTTGGGTATCCACAGGGAAGAAATATTCCCAAGCTCCCGCGTACCCAAAGAAGCAGTCCTGCCATATGTGTGGGAATCCTGGACATGTGGCAAGAAATTGTTTATATATGCCATATGAACCCTACTACCCTAAAACTCATTTGCAAAACTACCACGGGCAATCATATGGTGTTACAAACCACAAACATGGCCACAAAAAGGTAAATTCTCAGCCAAAGGTACCTACAGGCTCAAAGGTATCTAAAGTGACCAAAGAGTCTGCACCTTCACACCCTAAGGTGCAGAGACATGTACCTTCACAACCAAAGGTGCATAAGGTGACCAAAAAGCCTGCACCCTCAATCCCCAAGGTGCAGAAGTCTGTGCCCCTACAACCAAAGGTACAGAAAGTTAACCAAAAGCCTAAGTCACCTCAACATCCAACCAAAACTGATTTCAAAAGTCATAAATTGAATGATTCTGTTAACAAATCAGTTGTTGCTTTAAAACCTATTTGGGTTCCCAAACATTTTGGTCTTTCTGAGAATAATCAAGAGAGGTGGAATGTGAAAAAGGTGGTAAATCAGTGTTACCTACCTAAAGGGGTGTATAAGAAGCACTCCAAACAATTTGATGAAGTTAAAAATGATAAATCAAACATTTATCAAATTCCACCTAAAAGGCTACAAGGTAAAGGGAAAGAAAACAATCAGCCCACGAATATCATTTCTGATGATGGTCATGTGAATTCTAATGAACCCACAAAGCCCACACCAAAGTCCACCAAAAACAACACCAAAAACAACACCAAGAAACCCAAATCAAAGGCACCCACAACCCCAAGTATCAATCTTTCAAAGAGGATGTGCTTAAAAGAAATAACTTTCAATGACTCTGCAGGTATACCCAGAACAACAATGGCCTGGGTACTTATGGTTAACTAATCTCTCACAGTGTGCAGGAACAGTCAAGGAGGACTTTCATTAACCTTGTTTGTTTGTGATAGTGATTGTTCCAGGCACAGGATAGGAGGCATCTCTCTACCACATGTCATGAAGATTTCAATGGAGGGTATGTTTCCTTGTGAGAGGTAAATCTGAGAAAATCAGCAGTAAAGGTAACACTGTCTAAATTGTTTGTTTCTTGGCTGATTTGATGTGAAGTATGGTTGTGCATGAAACAAAACCCATTTCTGAAAAGTTTCAAAAGATAAACTTTGAAGGTTAGCTTGGCCAGTTTTTAGTACATATTTAGTATTGTGTCAGTGAGTGTTAAAAAAAAAAAATCAAAAAAAAAATCAAAAAATCAAAAAAAATCAAAAAAAATCAAAAAAAAAAATGTGTGTTGTTATTAAAAATCAAAAAGCAAGGGGAAGAATCGAAACGATGAAATTGTTGACCCCTCAAAATTAAATTGTGCTTTTTAATTTTTAATTTTTTTTGTTTTGTTTTCTTTAGAAGGAGGGAAGTGAAATAACTTTCCGTTTTGGAGATGGCTGACACGCATAAGGCAGATGTGAAAGACATGATCCATGGTGATGTGCTGGTAGGCTCGGCTCTAAAATCTGAAAAGATATGCGTTACACACTTAAAGATAACGTATGGCAGTTTGTTGGGTAACAGCACTTAGGTTAATTGCATTTCTATTTGACTGCATGTTCAAGTTCCCGATACACACGCTTGTCTCCAAGAGTGTGAAATTGAGCTCAAAAAGTCGGTGTCCCCTCTGCTTTGCGTGAGCAATGACCTGGGGATGCTTCACGTGTATGTAAGGCTCTCCTCTGCTTTGCGTGAGCAATGACCTGGAGTTGTCCATACATACGTGCTTCCAGATCACCTTAAATAATATATAAAAAAATTAATATACACCCAAAAGATGCCAAAGAGCACATCAAAAGAGACCCTCAAGTGTCCAAAACCCTCAGCCTTTGTCACTGATGAGAGCATTACTAAAAATGTTTCAAAAATTCAGTTGACTTTGTATATTATACCCAAAAATTCTATGTGATCTATTCTTTCTCTTCTCAATCTAGTCTGGAGCTCAGTTTCAAACTTCTGGTTCAGGTTGTGAAAATATGTGGTAGGGAATTTATATGCTTGATAGTGTGCAATAACATGTACCTAGGATTTGTTGAAAGCCACTTGCTGTTCATAATTAATGCACCAATAAAAGATAATAAAGTGACAAACAGCCTAATTAAGAAAAGGGTTAGAGTTTAAAGTGGATCAGTATATTGGCAATCACCTGGACGTGTTCGAGTAACAGAAGCTGAAAAGGGTTCCTCAGTCAGATTCATACGGTTTGATCCCATAGAAACCTTCTCGTTTAGTAATTTGGTATGTTGGTTTTTATTTTTATTTTTCTTTTGTGTTATCTTAAGTTTTTATTGTTTATTTTATTTTTCAACCATGGCCAGGTTAATTTAAAGGTTTTAATAAGTTTTTTGGGTTTTGTGCAAGAAGGTGTGACCTCCCCCTCGGGTTCAGGGGAAGTTGTTTGGTTAAATAATGCTAACCCGATAACCAGTCATCATGTCTGGTTAGTGTTTGTTCCATGTTGTGCATGACAGGTTAAATGAGATGTCATGGAGAAGAAAAGTTAATGAGTGTTGCTACTGTTTGTGTTGAAGAACCAGCCGGAAAAGGACTTACCCTATGCTCAGGGGAAGTTTGTTGGTTGTTCAAGTAAAGCGTCCAAAGACACCGTTCCCAGGTTTAGGGGAAGCTAATTGAAGAAAAGATGCAGAGTAGTCACAAATGCCAAGACAGAGGTTTTCAAAATTTATCCTCTGAAGTCTCATGCAAGTCAAGACAGTTACTGATGGTTTAGCAAGGACTCGTCATGTTTCAAGAAGAAGCAAGTATTTGAGAATCCTCCTCTCATTATTTGTTTGTCATTTGAAGTCCAAGCTGATGCTGATTGAGAGAAAACTCCCAGATCTCGACCGTTGCTGCCCAATGAAGATCGTTCAAGGAAAGAATCTTCACCAACCCATGTTCAAGCCAAGGAGAAGACTGAAGTCTGAAGATTGAACGTAGAAGATATTTAATAGCACAAGCCAAGGGGAAGATTGTAAGGGAATAATTTGTGGCTTGTGTATTAAATCATCACTTGGCGGAGTATTCTGAAGGCCTATGTGTTGGAATAGGTGAAAATGTGTTGGGTTATGGGTATATTAGGTCATTGGGCCATTTTAGGCATGTTTGGGCTCATTTAGAAAGTGTTTAGATGTAGTTTAGTGGGCCTATAGGTGCAAATACGGGAATTAGATGGGATTTAGGGTTTCCAGGGTGTCTTGTCCTCCAAGATGGAGAATCCCTATAAAAAGGAAACCCTCCCCACATTTTAGGTGTGGATTCTCTTTGGTGTTCTTGTGCGTCTATTTTGCATTTGAAGGTATTACGAAATTCCTAAGAGAATTTCGGCTTTCAAGGTGTTTAGCAATCAAAGTCTTCAAGTGATTCAAATCGGTTTGTGTGTTATTTATTGCTTTTCTATTTGCTTTACATCTTGATTATTCTTGAATCATCACTAATCACCGGATTCCGCACGGTGATTAGTCGACTTGATATCGTGTGAGGAGAGATTTCGATCCTTACATATCTTTGGACTAACTCTGATTCGTTTAGTATTTGTAACTAATGGTTGTGGTCCTGGTCTGGTCGCACCCCTTAACGGTATAAACTCCGTTAGTGGTTAATTTGGGGGTGTGACATTTTGTTTCCTACTGCTGCAAATCACAGTCTAAAACCTTCAAATTTGTGAAATTTAGAAAATTTCAGTTTGGTTTGCCGAATGAATATGATGGTTCGCTGAAACGGTTATTCCTCCTAACCATTGGTTTGCTAGGTGTAACATTTCGGGTTTTCCGATTTGTCAGATCTGACCCGAATCCATGTAATTAATCCCGTGATCGATTATAAATGAAGAGTTATGTTTTCTATGATGTTTTATACCTCATTCGATGTGATTTGGTTCATTGTTATGGTTATTGGATTGATTTGCCCTTATTTTGGATTTTACGCGGACACGTCACTAATTACGTTCTAACCAGGAATTTGATCAATCTAAACATGTATAACAATTGGGTGTGATACTAGTTAAGCACACAAGTGAATACAAGTGAAGGTTGGTGTGAATTCAAGGTCTAGAACAAAAACGGTGAAAGTTCGGTAAATCCCCCGCGATTTCGATTTTAACCGGGAGATCACATTTTTCTTTTGAGTTCGTATATCAATTTTAGCATTTTTATGAGTCATATGATCATTCACTAAGTCATGAGTTATCACACACTTGATCGGATCGCAAAATGTTGGTGAATTGTTTATTATCGAGAAAAACGACAAAACCGATCAAAAATACACTTTTTATAATATTTTAACAACCGTTAATCGTTAGGAGACATACCATATATCAAATTTAGTGGATTATATGTGGTTGATATGTTGGTAAACTTAAAATAAGGAATTTGGCCGAAAACGGGGGTCAAAACGGACTTACAGCGCGAAAACAGAAGACGAAACAACGCGACACCTCCACCTGGAGGCGCCGCGTATCGCGACAAACCTTGGGGGTGGCTGTCGCATACTGCCCACCAACCAAATGTCGCTGATCGCGTTTTTAACCTAAAAATCCGTCTATTTAAGCCTCCAACTTCGTTCCAGCCGTCATTTCTTCATTCCTAAGCACCACATAAACCCTAAAACGGCTGGAGAGGCTAAGGGTCAAGGTCTTGAAGGATTTGGGGCTCAAATTTGGTGAATCTAATGAAGAATCAAGTCGGTTTTTCAAGTTTTGGTGCGTTTTCTTCGATCTATCTTCTATCCCCTTCTTTTCTCATCAAGATCTAGTCAAGATCCATTCTTTATCACATTTTAAACCTAGATCTAGACTCTAGATCATAAACCTAGTGATTTTACTCAAAAATATTTGATTTTTATTAGTTTTTCAAGAACGTTTATGGACTTTTTGTTGTTTTATTGATAGATCTTGATAGATCTAGTTAGATCTTGGTCTTGGATGGTTAAAGATACCATTTTTATGTATGATTCACCATGTTAAACCATCCTACCCAATAGATTTAAGATCCCTAACTTAAAAATATGATTTTTACAACAAAAAGCTTACTTTTCTTAATTTTTTTCTCCATAAATCTTCATGGATCTTTGATCTTATTATTAATCCTACTTGGATCTTGGCTAAAAGTATGAATTTTATGATCTTGACTTTAGATCTAGGATTAGATCTAGCTTGTCTTTCACCATATTCATTAGATCTAGGGTTTCTATGGGGAAAATGATGATTTTAGGTGTTTTCCCTTATTCTTCATGATTAAATCTTAATAAAATCTTGATTAGATAATGTTATCATTAAGCTAAATATTAGATCTAGGTTTTTTTGCCATAAAAGGAGAACTTTGGACCTTAGATCTAGTGTTATGCTTAACGAAAATAAAATCTTGAATGATTGGTTATTTAGAATAAAATAGCTAGAATTTTCGAAATTTAAAAATAATTAACTTTGACCAAATTGTTGGGTCAACTTTGGAGATTGGACCTGAAATTTTTATGGGTACTTACACATGATTAGATTGACCTAAAATTAATTTTTGAAGGCCAAATACGGTTCGGTCGATTTTATAGCAATTAATCAAGTTTGAGACGTCGTAAAGTTTCTAGTCGAATAAATAATTATTTTACCAAACATTTAATCTATATTTAGGTTTGACCACTTGAAAATTCATATTCTTATATTATTATTTAATTAATTCACCCACGAGTCACGTATCCGATCATGTCTATAGTGTCGTTTCGAGTCGCCCGTTTTACCTAAATATCCACTTATTTATCTATTATTGATTTGTCGGTGCTCTATTACCACGTTCGATCATTAAGGTGATCTCCGGGTTTGATTCGCGTCGCTACTCTTCGGTTTCTCACTTGTTTGCTTCACCATCAGGTGAGTATCATAGCTCCTTTTCTTTTAATTTTTGGGGTGCAACATGTACCGTATCCAAATCATGTTCTTGAACTTTACTTTTCAAAACCGCATGCGAGTAATGTGTTAGATCTATGTGCCTAGTATACGTGAACTTGATTGATCATTGCTATGGATTATGTTGTGTGTGTTGTACTTATGTGTTGCTCATGTTCATGTTAATGTTCATGTTCATAGACGTATTCCCATTAACTCATTTGATCCGGGGTTACAATAATAAATCCGTTGGTCTGGCAACCCACTTGGCCTGCCTCGCGTGTGGTGCCTTGTGATTGAAAGCCTAAATGTCAAGGGCTTGGGTTACGTCGACCCCCATGTGCTATGTTTCATTTCTTGTTTACTATGCTTGAATTCATGGTTTAACATATAATCGCATGTTGTATAAATTATCATGTACATACTTAAACCTATGATTACTCACCAACTCTTGTAGTTGATCATATTTTCTACATGTTGCAGGTGGTGCTGTTTGATCTTGTTATCGACGCCTTAGGACTATGCATGGGACTTAGCAAACCTTTTAAATAAAACTAGAACTTTTATGAGATGTATAAACTTGATGTTTCGTGACTTGCTTATGTTTGACTTTGTTGGTTGTTTTATGAAAATTGGCATGACTAAATATAACAACTTAAATAGTGTTGTGAGCATCTGGACAGTCTTAGCGCTCCGACGTAAATTCCGCCGTCGGTTGGGGTGTTACACTAGGCAATCTTCAACCAACGAACCATTGGTTTGCTATGCAATCTTCAAGCAACGAACCATTGGTTTGCTAGACAATCTTCAACCAACCAACCATTGGTTCACTGAGCTCCTAACCATTGGTTCCCTGAAAATATTTCACCAAACAGTTGGTTAGTTGGAAGTGGTTTTTGGTTAGTTGGTCGGAAAAGTGAGGTTCAATAAAACTGACGTAACTTGAGTTCCATTAAGACTTATGGGACCCATTACTAGTTAAAACGCTCATCTCGAAGAGATCTACGTTTACCCTTCGGTTCAACCTCCAAATTCCATTTCTTAGACCTCCATTTTTGGGTTTGATGTTTTGATATTCGAATATTCATTTTCAAAATGAGCGATTATCAAGCGTTTTCAGCTGCTCAAACTTCAATACAACTCATGATGAGTTATGATAATGAAATAGGAACCACTCAGAAAGTTCCAAAATTGCTAATATTGGAGGATTATTATAATTGGAAGAAACGATTTGAATCATACATATTTTCCCTGGATGTTGATTGTTGGATACCAATTGAACAAGAGTATATGTATCCAATGTTAGGTGCCAACAAGCCAAAAATGATAAGTGATTTTGAGGCTGATGAAAAGAAGAGTTTTGCAAGAGAGAAGAAAACTTGTAGTTTTTCTTACAATGGCATTACCAAAGGAGTTGATGCATCAGTTTAAGAAGTTTACAACTTCTAAGGAATTATGGGAAGCTATTAAAGAAAGATGCGAGGGGAATGAGCAATATCAAAAGACTCGAAAGAAAGTTCTAAAGAAATAATTTGACAACTTTGGGCATTGTGAGAATGAGAAAATGTCAGACTTGATTGCAAGGTTTTCACATTTAATAAATGAACTTGAAGTTGTGAGAGTTACAAAGGAGGATGATGAATTGAAAGAGGAACTTCTGGAAGCTTTGTCAAGCAAGTGGGAAAACTATGTTTTGATGTTAACTCATGATCCAAATTATTGAAGCTGGTATTTCAATCAATTGACAAGCAAATTACAAGCTCGTGAAATGGATATGATTTTGCCAAAGTCGGTAGTTGTTCCCATTCAGAATCCTGAATTATACTTTGGTGAAAATTCAGCTACCATGAATTCTAAAACTAAGTCAAATCATAGTCCAAGTCAAATTCTACTTCAACAGCTTTTCTTATTGGGAAGTATGAAAATTCTGGTTATTCTTCAGGTTAGAGTTTTACAACTCCCAATAAATCAAAGCACAGTTCTATTCCTATTAAAACAACTGAAGAATTTGCTGCATTGGTATCTGCTTTAATACCATCTTCTTGTGGATCAATATTTGGTAACATTGGTGAAATTGACTTGTTTGGAGATGACTTCGATCAGTTGGATGATGATCATCTGAATGAGTTAGATTTGAATTTACAGTTTGCTATGTTGGTTCAAAGAGGTAGAAGATTCTTTAAAAAACATGGAAATAAGTCTCTTACTCCAGGAGGGAAACTTGGATTGGATAAGTCAAAGGTTAAATGTTTCAAATGTTCCAAAATTGGACATTTTGCTCGTGAATATAATCAATCACCATCTGAGAAGTCTAATTCGGATAATCATGTTCACAAATCTTCTACATCTAATGGTACAGAAGCAAAAGCTATGGTGTCTCAAGTTCTTGACGGTATTGATTGGTCACAACATTTTTCGGATGAATCTGCTTTTATCTATAACTCTCAAGCGAATGATGCTAGAATGGAAACTATGTCTGATCTTTGTTTTACTAACGAATCATATCAAGCGTTGATGGAAAATGTGCAAGTTGAATCAAGTGATTCTGATTCTGAAAGTGATTATGAGTCTACTTGTGAATTTTGTTCACAAAAAGATAGAAAGATTCGGAAATCGATTAAAGTAAACGAATGTTTGATTGTTGAAAGCAAAAAGAAGGAAGAAGAGTTAGAAATTTATAAGAAGAAATGTGAAGATTCTGATGAGATTGTCAAGACAAATGAGAACTTAATCAAAGAAAAGAGTTTCATGTTGCAAGAGTTACAAGAACTTAAGAAAAGGTTTGAAGAAACAACTATTCAGCATTTTTCCACTTTAGATCACTACAAGCAATTATCAGAAAGTTGTATTCAAAATGATCAACAGAAATTACAACTTCAAAATGAAAATGAAGAGCTCATGACAAAAGTTGTCACGTTACTTGCTGAGAATGAAAAGTTGTTAAAGGAAGTTAAATAACACAAGGTCAAAGCTAAAGAAGCTTCTGAATATTTTGATGCTTTGTTTGAAAAATAAAAAGTAAAGCTTGATGTTCTTAATCAAACTTGTGATGAGCTTGCTGCAAAAGCAAAGGGTTTTGAAAATGATAATACATTTCTAGTTGAAGCCAAAGCTAGTTTGGTTAAAGAGAATAAGTTGTTGAATAGAAATGTTGAAATTACAAAGAGAAGTGGGAAAAAGTTATACAAGATGTGTATAGTGCACACAATAATATGAGAATAGAACAATCATCGTCAAACAGAGTTTCAGAGCAGTTGGTTGATTCAGAAAAGGTGTTGGGTGAAGCACAGAAGAAGATAAGATTTAAATGTTGAGATTCTTGATCTTAACAGGAAATTAAACAATCTGAAGAATTCGTATTCTTTCATAAGTTATTTGTGTGAAGATGAGTATTTCAAGAAAGTTTTTGGAGGAGAAGAGCATAATCAAATTCCGCATCCGGTTATTCAAACTGATCCTCTTGTTGATGTTCTGATGCAAAGCAAGATTATTGTGAATTTGCTACTAAGAGATTCGACAAGAAGAAATCAAAGTCATCTAACAAGAAAATGGAAAGTAAGGCAAATGGTGATCATACATCTATCAAATTTGTGTCTGGTGGTACTGTATTAGATGGTGAAGCAATTTTTGTTGGAAAAATGGTTGAGAAAGATGAAAAGAAGTTATCTGAAGAAAAAGTAGCTGCTGAATTGGTAGAAGCTAACAACTTAAAGGGTATTAAACCTTCATTTACTGAAGTTGCTCAAGTTGGTAATTCTGGTTCTCAATTCGAATTGTCAAAGCTACCAGGTTACAAATGTTCAGGTTTGGGTAGTGAGAATCGGAAATTTGAGAAGAAAGACAAGAAGAATATGTCTAAGAAAGTTTCAAAAGAAAAGAAGGATACCAATCTTGATCAAACATATCATTTAGCTCAGGTTCTAGTATCTATAATGAAGAAAGGATTTGGGGGTAAAAAACAGAAGAAGAATTCCTCTTAAAGTTCTTCCAGAGTTGGTCAACAGTTCAAAGAATTATCTTCATTTGGATAAAATCATAAGTGTAATCACACAAAAAAAAGAAAATGTCTGAATATGTCTGATAGTGTGGAGGGCACTGGTTAAAGCAAATAATGAATACCTTAACATATCCAGATGTTATGAGTATGATTTTTCTTGAGTTTAAGATGGAAAAATTATACCTGCAATCAACATGGCTTGTGAGTCTTAATTAGTTGAAATTAAAGGGCAGTTCAGTGCATTATGTTCAATATGATCCCAGATAGTGATACACACTGTGCATCGGCAAGTACTCAAAATCAGACTAACCATCAAGTTGAGGAGGAGTTTGATTAAAGATACAAATTTATAAGATGAACCAGATACTGCATACGTCGAGGGGGAGTTTGTTAGAGCACGAAGTGAGAGACGAAGTCACACTTCGTGACCTCACGAAGTGACACGAAGTGCCACTTCATGTGAACTCCAGTTCAAGTACTTCAGCAAGAGTATAAATAGAATTTTGTGTTGTAATCGTTATAAATTTTGTGAGCTAAGTGTGTGTTTCTGAGTGTTTTTTTCTCTGAAGTGTTCTTAGTGTTTTTAGATTGTATTTGTTCACTCTTGATCAATAAAACAATCTTTAATTACATCTTTGTATTCGAAATAGCTAGATTGAGTATACAATCCACCGCTCTCGCGTTTCCAGTTTCTATTTTCTTATTTTGTTAAATCCGAGGCCTTATCTGCGTATCGAAAGATCGACCTTAAGGTAGACGATTTAACGTCCTTATTTCTTTTTGCATGGAACATAGTTGGCTATATCATGAATGCAATCACTATGTGTTAAATCACAAGTGAAATCACAAAGTGTGATATAAAAGCATATATGAGTATGTCTGATAGTGTGGGGTGCACTGGTCAAAGCAAACTAATCAATACCTTAACATATTCAAATGTTATGAGTTGATTTTGCCTGAGTTTTAAGTTGGACAAATTATACCAGTGATCGACATGGATTATGTGCTGAAGTAACTGAAATTGAAGTGTAGTTCAGCATGTTATATTCAATATGATCCCAAGTTGTGATCTTTCTCGTAAAAGACAAAAATAGTGTCTAATTTAGTATTGCATTTATTTTCATATCCGAAAAATTCAAAAAGATTTTCGGTGTGTTTTGATTTAAAGTTTCAAAAAGTCAAAAAGATTTTGTTCCTTATCTGTTTTCGACCGATCGACATGTGATATGAAGTCAAATTTTTTAAAACTATATCTTGGATTCTCGAAGAGAAGTTTTGCGCCAAGATTAAATTAATTTTTGATAAGTCAAAAAGGAAAAACCGCACTTTTGTCTTCTAAAGTTGTAGGTTCTGTGTGGCAAGTCTCAAGCATGGTAAAAGGGGAGATTGGAGTATCTTTTACAAGTGGATCTTGAAGTTCAAAGATTATTCAAGTTCTGATCCAGCCTTGCAAGCTCTATAGCTGACAAGAAGATCCAAGTTGAAGATCAGATGCAACAACGCTGAAGATTGAAGACTGGAGATTTAGTTAGAATAGATACATCACACATTATGGGGGAGTCTGTTAGAGCATAATCCTATGCTACAGTGTGTCTCGTGTGTTGTATCTAAAAGAGAGCTTTGTGTTGATTCTTAGTGACAACTAACCAAGCTCCTTACCAATGGTTAGGAGCCAACTAACCAATGGTTAGCTAGCCAACTAACCAATGGTTAGCTGGATGGTTAGTAGCGAACCAATGGTTAGCTGGATGGTTAGGCAGTGAACCAATGGTTAGTTGGTTGGTTTGCTAGTTGGTTTAGGTGAACACTATAAATACTTTGTGTTAGAGAGAGTTGAGTAGTTCTGGTCATTTCTATGTGTTCTTAAAAACCGTGTGTAACTTGGTGTGTTTCTCACTCTAGAGTTCTTTGTAACCGTCTTTGTGAAATCAATAAACTAAAGGTTTATTTACTCTCGTGTTCATCGTATTTGATCATATCAATTAGTAGTAAGATCCGTTCCAGCTCTTACAATGGGGCAATCGTACAAAGTCTTGTCATTCCCACCAAGGTAGGAGACTTAGAACTTACACACTCGTATAACTCATAACTAATTTGACTAATAGCATGTAAACACTTAACCAAGCAGTTACATGATCATACACATGTATTCACATAGTTTTTTTATTTTTCGGTAATTATATATTTACCACATGTGAGCCAACTTCATGATTAAACCATATCATTATCTCATGTTAATTCATACAGATTATCAATTAACACATTTCAATTCATGCCATAAGTTTCTAACCACATGCATGTATCTCACTTTGACCTATTAGGCCATTTATACGATAATTTCGCGTAAATAATTTCCATAAATTATTCTACATGCAATCATCAATCATGCACCTTTATTCTAGATCTAACATGCATGGTTACCGAAACCGGGTCTTTATCATAGATTCCACATAAACAATCATGCAACTTTATACAAGATCTATCACCAATCATGCACCTTTATTCTAGATCTAACATGCATGGTTACCGAAACCGGGTCTTTATCATAGATTCCACAAAAAGTTCATGGCTTTATTGCATAACAACACTAGATCTACCATTATCAAGCATCCATAACAAGATCATGCATTCAAATTGGATATTTACTTGCATGCAACCTCGAAAACCCTACATTTATGCATGGATATGATCAACATCACAAAGATCATACTTTGTTTCAACGATGCAAACTTTATCAATATAAACCCAAGATCTACTCATGGAATCATCATATCATCATCATCCAGCACAAGATCTAATATAAATGTTAAAGCTTGGATCTTTTTGACAAGAAATCAAGTGAGAAACACATACCAACGATATGAAACTAGGATGAAACGGGACTTGGATCTTCAAAGAAATATGATCAAGATGATGATTCTTGGTGCAAGAACTCAAAATCAGACCTTGAGAGCGTTTTAGTTGTGGGGTGGCTGTAAAATGAGATGATAGGGGCTAATTGTGCTTAAATAGTGCAAATTAGGGTTTCTGCTGGAAAAGCAGTCCCAAGCGTATTGCTTAAGCGTCAGGTTTCTCTAGGCGATACGCCTAGAGCCTCCGTCTGGCATCCCCTTTGACTTTTGCTGATTTTCACGTTTTTTTATATTTTGGTAACGGTTTTCAGTGATCTGGCTTTTCCTATGTTTACTATTGTTTTTGTCACATAGAATCCAATAAAATCAAGTATCAACTTTCCATATAACAATTTATAATCACGCAATTAAATTCACGTATCAGTTTGCACGTAATTCATGATACATAGCAGTTTTCAGTTTATCACCAATGTTTCGAGACTCCAACTTGTGTGTGACGTTTGTGAAGTGTTTTAAGGCTACTAGACTATTCTAATACCTTAATTGACATACTACACCTAACGCATCTGCCGGTTAGCCGATTTATCAGTTTCTAAGGCTAAGGTCCCACCTGAAGGGCCAAAATGTCACAACGTCGCACATCATCAAGTCCGGCTCTTCCCTTCTTCGCGATGCTCCACCCTTTCTATTGACAGCAACAAATAGCTTAGTCGTCTCGACTTGGAGTGCAAGATTAGGCAACCTACGCGTCAAGTTCAATCGATTACTCACCATAACACGTGTTAGGGACTTAGGACGCATATAATTAGTATAAACGGAGGGCCAATCATCCATCAAAACTCACCAATTTCGTGAAACAAAGCCTAGAAAACCCTAAACCTCTTCCCGATCTTCTTCGTTGCAATTGGAGCAATTCTTGTGGAATCAAGAGCTAATTTTCTACAGTGGGTCTTTTTAGGTATGCTCTACAAAAGCCCTCTATTAATTTCTGTTAATATGCTTGTTAGATTAGAGTTTTAAAAATGTATTAAAACTAGGGTTCTTGAGCTTGTTTTGATATATTGGGTAATCGGGTTGGAATTAGGGTCTAAATTTTTGTAACTAATCCTAAAATATTGTTTTTTAAGAATTACCTAAGTTAATTTCATGTTAGGAGAAGGTTTGGTATTTATTTTGGAAATGAGTTGAAATTAGGGTTTTCATAACGTTGTTTTGCCAAAATTAAACAAACGGGTTAAATGGAGGCTAATGTTTTGAGGTATGTTATAATATAATAGTATAAGTAAAAGCCCTAAGGTTATTTCATGTTATAAAGAGTTTTGATAATTATTTCATAAATACGTCAAATTAGGGTTTTGAAAGATGATTGTTTGATATTGAACAATCTGGGAGGTATATATATATATATATATATATATATATATATATATATATATATATATATATATAGGGTAGGGTTATTATAAAAACTATTATTTTATAAGAAGTGCAAGAAGTACATAATATGTTAGATATAAATGCATGGCATTGTGTTTTAATTTATATATTTGGTATATATATAACACTATACAAGGTTTTTTTCTATTTTAGAAGGTCATATGTTTATCAAAATTAGAATTAAAAGATAACACAATGTACTAATATCCTGACATAATGCCTTTTAAATAATTCTTAATAAATGGTGTTTCGAATGCAAAAATGATGTTTTCTACTTTAGGATTGTCATAAGTTTACAAAAAACACAACTAAATGATAGCACCATGCATTAATATCCAAACATAATCTACTTCTAACACTTCTTACGGAAATGTACTTCTATATTTTAACCAAACTCTCTCTCTCTCTCTCTCTATATATATATATATCTATACTACTATATAATACATATTGGTCCTGGGGGGTATTTTTGTCATAAAATTCCTTAATTTTAAGACGCTTACAAACGGTTATGCAACATGTACAAGGGTTTAAAGCATGAAAAGTAAATAAAGAATATCAATCAAGAGATTCTGCTAAAAAGGTAGGGTTATTTTAGTCACTAACCACGCTACCTACCTTTCTCCGGTCATTACTCCTCCTCTGTACACGCATGCTACCTTTCTCTCCTCGATGGCCGAAGAACTCAGCCGACTTCGGCAAGCACGCTCTCCACCCTCTCCCTTTGATTGGCCATCACAGCAAACTCCTCATCTCCTTCGTCCAACAGCTATGATTCATTATTGGAGGGCTAAGATCAAGGATGTTCAAACGGATTGAGGCGCGGGTTTGGATCTGCTACTCTATAAATTGAAGACATCCTCTCCATTTCCTTTCACCGATTCATAATCAATTTTTGCTCCTCCTTCTTTATCTTCTTCGCCGCTCAGATTTTCTAGGGTTCCAGTCAGGAGCTGGTCGCTAGAAGTGGAATTAACAACATTTGCAGCCAAAATTCACAAGCTTCCTCTCCATTTTCAATTACCGAATCACAAGAAAACCCAATTCTTAGGTAATTTTTGATCCTCCATCATTGTTTTAAATCTGCAATTTTCCGTCTTTGTTCTAATTTGGTTAGTGTTTCATCCTAATTTCGTTTTGAGGTTAAAAATTATTTCGGATTGTAAGGCATGTCGGGTTTAAGGTTTTGTATAATCGATTATACATCAATTTTTTCTGTAAAGTGACATAACTGATTTGTGTTCTATTATATGATTTTGGTTTTGAAGGGCTCCATTTCATGTTTCCATCTCTACCTGCAATCGGTTGGCTGAGGTACATTTAATCTTAATCTCAATTTTGGCGGAGGTACATTGAATCAGTTTGTGAGTTTTAGAAGGCTGCGTGAATCACTTTGTTAGTTTTAGAGGGATTTTTAATGATCTGGTAAAGCAGTTAACTATAATCTTAGTATTGAGTTAAAAGAGTTCGTGGTTGAGTTTTAACAAATAATTTAGTCTCTCAACAGTGGGATAATTTGTCTATGAATCCAACATTTTCACATGGAAATACATATGTCACTGATCATTGGGTCTCTGTTTCTTCATTGAAGTTGAAAAACAGTGTTGGTGCTTGGGACTGATGATGTAATTATAGATCTTTTATTGCAGGTAGGTTGGATATGAAAATATAAGAGGATATGTATTGATGCTTATTTGTTTAAAATATTCCATCTTCATTAAAAGAAAGCTCCTTCATACTCTCAAAACTGTTACTCCCCATATCAAATACACTTCAGTGATGTTATTAATTCTGCAGCATCTTACAATGCCCCAAACTAACATTATGTTATTAATTCTTCAAATGGTTGTGTTGAACTAAAGTTACTGTTTTTTCTCAAATGGTTGTGTTCAATTAAAGCCATAGGCAACTTCTGTTGCGATATTATATTTGTCTAAAAGGTTTAAAAAATTATACCAGATGTGTGGTTTTAATTTATGTAAACATCCTCCGGTTTATGCTTTTAATTTATGTAGTCTCAGTTTTGCTTCCTCAAATTTGCAGCCTTATTTGGTATTTCAGACTAACATCTCAAATCATAAAGGCGGGTTCATTGCCTCTTTCAACTAAGAACTCTAAAATTTAGACACCATAAACTTGCAGCTGGATGAACACTATTTTTACATTACTTTGGTTCTATAATGTAGTTTAAAATTCTGACCAGTATTTTCATTGTTATGAAGATTTTGGTTCTCTATGTATTTATACTTTGAACTTGGAAGTTAATCAACTTGGAAGTTAAACTGTGAAAGGTTTTTCATGCCATTGAATTTACAATCCCTTTGCCAAATGCTACTAGATTTGTTTTGAAGTTCTGTAGCACCTGCAACTCGTTTTTATTAAATCTTTATTCTTATATCTTCTATATGTATTAAATCCGTGCTAAAGTATTACTTTTAATTAACATTTGTGTTAATCCTTATGCAGATTGGGAATTCATCCTCAATACAATCAAATTTCGTAGAGGTATTTTATTCAATTACTATGCTGCCATGCTAATTGTTTTATTACATCCCATGATAAGTCCTTGCAAACTTGTAGTTATGCTCAACTCCTGTTATATTTCTTAAATGATTGAAAATACACCTTTCTTGAATTTGTCTTAAGATATCTAGACATTGTAGGTTCAGTTTCAATTGCCTATGAGTTTTCCGTAGAAATTCTTCTTGATGATATAAAATTAGGCATGCACTCAGGAACAGACCTATTCAAGATGGGTAGGTTGGTGTGTTGGGAATTGGGTCGAAACACATAATTTTTGGTATGTAGTACGAGTTGACATGTTATACCTATTGGAAATGATGGCCCTGAAAATGGGAAACGCATAATAGGTAAAAATTGGTACTTCAAATCCTGCCTCTATTTATTTCTCAGTTAACATAAGTGGTTACCGTTTTGGATGTGAAAGTATGCATGTTTGTGATGTCTAAGTGAATACCGTGCAGCCTCACTGGTTGAAGGAGTTAGAGATAGCATGATGTTACTACATTATTGGCTTCTAATTATAACTGCCCCATAAAATGATGTATACAAAAAGCAACCAGTGATGCTTTTGATTGATTTGCATAAGTGAGGAGTAGTTTCAGTAGACCAATATGATGCAGATATGGATGTAAATTCCCCTGAAAAAAAAATCATATTCGGTAAATATAGTTTCAGACGTTCTTTACTATAATTCATGCTAATATATAGAGGAAATTATGCCAAATTAATTTTGAATCTGTGTTTATGCTATATCTGTATGTTGAGATTGGTTTCATATGGGGTCATGCTAAAAGGAGCAGTGGTTTCATAGGGGGTCTTAGTATGATGAGTATTAAGAGGGTTAAATTTTTTCAGTAATTGTGATGGCCTTGGGAGCCTTGAGTTAAGGATAACTGGTTGGCTGGTTATGATGATTGTGTTGATGATTGTGATGGCAACACTAACAAGTACAAGGTTGTGGGTCAAAGCTTAAAGAATATGTGTAAAGGGCCTGACTGGGATGATAGTGAATGGAGATTCGGGTTGGCTTGGCTATGGCTTGTTGTGATAGCAGGAAATCAACCATGACCAAATGCATTTTTTTTACTTTTCTTTGCCCCTTTGATTGTACTTTAGAAGTTGTTTTGTATTCGGAGATGATTTTGTTCCCGAGTTTGTTGAAGCCAAGATTTCTTAAGTATCAAGATTATGAATGACACTAACGCTTTGTTTTTTAACTAATTAATGTGTTTTGTAGATTATGAATGACATACTATTAAATTTGATCTCGAAAGCTATATTGTTATTATAAGAGCAAATTATGTTCCAAGTAAAACGATTTATGACACAACATAAATAGTGAATTTTCTATATTTGAATAGTTCAAAATGCATAAAACAAGCTATCAAAAACACCGGACTATCCAAATAGCTATCAGTTGATTTAGCCCAATTTTTTTTTTTTGAAAAAACAAACAGTAGAGTATCACAACACAGCTAGCCAGGGGCTAGCACCAGTACAATGGTTCAAAAAGGAAAGCAAAATACAACCAAGCAAAAAGAAACAACCCAAGCAACATAACCTCTAAATTAGGATAACCAGAAGGAAAGAAAACATAAAGTGGAATAACAAATACTGAGGAGCATTGGAACAAGAGCAGCAAGCAACAGCACCCAAGCTAGAAGTATACCATCCCATCTTCGTTTCTGAAGTAAGGGAGCCCATCATGCTTGACCGGGAAGCATTTAGAATACACAATTTAATCTAAAACAAAGAAATTTTCCACCTACAGCTATCATTTGATTTAGCCAGCAAAATTTGACGTTCAGTTTCACTTGTATCAACACTCTATTTGTTCATGATTATAACCTTATTATGGGAATTCAAAAAAACGTTTGAAAACAACAGTTTCATGAAATAAAAGTAAAACCAACATAAGTCCTGATGCATAAGTGAAGAACTAAATGTAACGATTTAGAGAAAATAAACTGAAACTAAAAGTGAAGAACGAAATGTAACGATTTAGAGAAAATAAACTAAAACTAATAACTAACAAAGAAGCTTGATATTAGTAATACAAGGTTGATTTATGAAGGAAAAATATATCGTAAAATTTAATATAAAATATAGGTCACTGAATATATATAATATAGAATATAAAAAAGCATAAATATATCGTTAAATCCAACGGTCCGGTCCGGTTATACGGCCGGCTTTTATATAAACTATAAACCAAACCGTTCACTATGATTTTAAAATTCTGAACCTCACCGACCAAAACTTAACATACAAACTGACCGTGAAACCTAACAGATGAACGGTTTGGGCGGTTTCAAGGTTTGAAACCAAACCATTAACACTCATAGCCACCATCGCTATGTTTATGACTTATACATTATTATTTTTGTGTTTAAATATTAATTTTTAAATTACTATGTTTATGACCAGTTAACCAAGCGTATTCCTGTATAACATTCGTTATTATTTAATTGAGATCTATAAAGCTCATGACATAAATAGACTACACCGATGTTACAAATGAGAAAACTAACAAACGAACAATACAATATATCACGAGAGGATTGATAACTAACAAAAACCAAGTACGGTGTTGGTTGTTGTTGTTGCCGAACGCGCATGTACCGCGTTATAAATTGTCTTCACGTCGCATCGCTTTAACAGGAACGAATATCACGTTTTAAATTGCCACGCCACCATAACACGCCAACAAATGACGAATAAGGCGCTATAAATTGTCGCCGCTGCAACGCGCGGGTACCATACAATGTATCATGAGAGGATTGATAAACTAACAGAAAACAACTCATGTGTTGGTTAATTCGGGTGTTTGTTGTTATTTTTTTGAGTTTTAAAAACACGAATATCTCGATGTAAATTGTCGTGCCGCCATAACAAGCGCACAAATGACGAATAACGCCCTATAAACCGTCGCCGCCGCAACGCGCGGGCACACAGCTAGTATATATATATATATATTAATAAAGTATTGAAATACTGAGATATTCGGTTGCTTAGAAGTCCTTGCGGACCAGAAGGGTAAGCGCCTGTACTCTAGGGTTTCTAGCATAGCGAGGGTGTCGTATAAATCCCAACTAGGACCTGGCACACCTCACTATGGTCATTAACATGATTTTTTTTTTCCTATAAGGGCATTATGGTCATTTTGACCTTTAAAATGGTTAGTCTTAATATTAGATATTATTAAGATGATTTTATATTAAGACTAACCATTTTAAAGGTCAAAATGACCATAATGTTTATTTCTATGATTTATTAATATATACTCTAACGGTAAATTGTGGGATGTTCATTTGTTGCAATATATGAATGAATTATCATGTTTATTAGCAAACCTAAGTCATCAGGGTATTTAACCGGGGGCGAGGAATAGGATTGTGGCAGATAGAAGATGTTCGATATAAAATGAATAGAACGTCTTATGAAAAAGGGAAAGTTACGAGGGTATTATGACGGTTGTCAATACTGAGTGAGGGGCTCCTGATAAGCTATCGAATAGGAGTTAAGGGTAGTGTTATGTAAGGATCCACTGCTATGGATGCGATAAGTGGAGCGACTTCACAGTCACAACACTATTCTACCCGAAACATTATCTGACTTTTAGAGGGTATAAAGGTAGATGAAAGTTAGGGTTATGTCATGACAAGTAATAAGAAGTATAGGTTAATAGGGTAGATTTTTTCTAAAGAAAGGTGTTTGGTTATGAATTAATGTTATGTGCCGTATAATGTTGTTATGTGTTATACTTAATGAATGTTCGCAGGTTCACGTGTTTGAACTCAGGATAAGGTAAAGTTTGAAGATGTAGAACTCACC
>JBCNJP010008103.1:0-11741 GCA_039602395.1 Deinandra increscens subsp. villosa
AAGATTTCACATTGAAGAATATAAAACTTAATTTATAAAAAAGAAGTTGTTTGAACAATGCGTTACGTGGTGTAAATTAGACCAACCTTTTTACCCCGGTTGTGAAACCCAACCCATTTTAAAATTCCGCGTTTTCCTAATTTTCAGTTTAACAAGTACCAAAAGAGTTTTCGGGTAATTATACCTCCAAATAATATTTTTAAATGATCCATAATCATTTATGAAAGCAAAATATTTAATTGATAAGCTTTTGGACCAACTGGGTTCCTTGAAATGAAATTAAAGCAATTTGCGGTTTTTACGCGATTATGGCACACCATTTGTCGTTTATTGGGAAATCACGTAATTGGATCTGCGTGTCAATTTGGTCATTTTATGAGTCTCATATTCTCAAATCACATCATGAGTCATCACGCACAAAGTTGAGTCTCGAAACATTGGTGATTAATCAAAAAGTGATATGTACGTCACTTTGTCTGAAAACGTGTTACGTGAAACTAGTTGTTTGATCGTAATTCAATATATGACATGTTTATATTCAATATTATTGGCTTGAATGTGGTGAATATGATGGATGATGGAAATGGTGAAAAGCGTAGAAAACCGTAGTAAAAAATGCCAAATAACGAAGAATCAAGCTCATAACGAAACAATCAACCAAGGGTGGTCTCTTTGGGCGACTTGCAGACCGCAGGCACATCCTGAGAGACCCCCCGCGGTCCGCATCGTAACCCTATCTTTCCAGTTATTTTAACGTCTTTAACCCAAACCCTCATTTCTCCTCTCCTCGCCCTATCTCTAAATCATCCATCCATGGAAGATTTTTGGTTGTTTTGAGTAAATCCAAGCCTAAATCAGCATCTATCATCATTCTCCATAGCTTGGTAAGTTTTTATTCTTGTTTTCTTACCTTGCATGATTTATATAGATCTAAGGTTGTTATGAATTAATATGTGTGGATCTATGTAGTAGAATGATGTTATGATATGAATGTTGGTAAAGTTTGAATCTTGTGCATTAAAGGTTAGAATTTTATGAGTCAAAGGAGATAAAAATGTGATTTTGATGTTAGATCTAAGGTTTAGAAGCTTAAAGTTGTATATGTTTAATGACGTATGATCATTAATGATTGAATATTTACACACACACACATATATATATATATATATATATATATAGGGTAAGGTTCATGTGAAAACAACTTTTATTGCGAAAACACGAAAACAAATATTAAAACCTCTATAACTTTTTCATACGTTCATATTTTTTAAAAAAAATTTCACCAAAATCCTTAAAATTATGTTATCTTTAGTTCTGGAAAATTATTTTAAAAAAAATCAAGTTTTTTTATTTTTTATAATTGCACATGTGCAATAATATATTTTTTTATTATTATTGCACATGTGCAATAATATTAAAACCTCTATAACTTTCTCATACGTTAATAATGTTTACAAAAAAATTGCACCATAAATCTTATAATTCTGTTATCTTTAATTTTGGAGAAAATTAATAAAAACTTCAACGTTTTTGTTTATTTTTGATTATTGCACATGTGCAATAAAAAACCATTATTGCACATGTGCAATAATATTAAAACCTCTATAACTTTTTCATACGTTAATATTTTTGATAAAAAATTGCACCATAAATCTTATATAATTCTGTTATCTTTAATTCTGAAAAAAAATAAAAAAATAACGTTTTTTTTAATATTGCACATGTGTAATATAATTAATACTTATTATTGCACCTGTGCAATAATAAAAAAATCACGAAATTTTAATTGTTAAATTTTTTTTTCAGAATTAAAGGTGACATAATTCTAAGACTTTTGGTGTAAATTTTTTTAAAAAATATTAACGTATGAAGAAGTTATTAAGGTTTTAATATTTGTTTTCGTGTTTTCGCAATAAAATCTTGTTTTTATTTGATCCTTCCCCTATATATATATATATATATATATATATATATAGGGGAAGGATCCTGCGAAAACACTTTTTTTTGTGAGAACTGCGTAAACAAATCTTAAAACCTACATAACTTTTTCATACGTTAATATTTTTTTTTAAAATTTGCAGCAAAAGTCTTAAAATTATATTATCTTTAATCCTATAAAAGTTTTAAAAAACTTAACGCTTTTTTTATTTTTTTAAATATTTTTTTGTGTGGTGCACATGTGCATCACAAAAAAAACTCATACTTTTAGTATGAGTTAATATTTTTTTTTCTTAGTCGCACCATATGTCATATATTTTCATCATTTTTTTGCGTTTTTATTGAATGATGCACATGTGCATCATACCAAAAAAAATGCTCATACATGTGATATACATTAATAGTTTAAAAATAAATTGCACCCTAAATCTTATAGTTGTGTTATCCTTTAGATTTAAAGAAAAAAATAGCATTTTATAACTTTTTTAATTATATGATGCACATGTGCATCAAACGGGGAAAAAAACGTTCAGTTTTTTTTTTAATATTTTGCTCCAGATTTAAAGATAACGTAATTCTAAGACTTTTGGCGCAAATTTTATGAAAAGTCGTTAACGTATGAAAAAGTTACGTGAGTTTTAATATTTGTTTTCGCAGTTTTCACAAAAAGATGTGTTTTCGCAGGATCCTAACCCTATATATATATATATATATATATATATATATATATATATATATATATATATAGGGTTAGGTTCAAATGAGAACTTTTTCTTTTGAGAACTTTTGAGAACCAATTTGGGCCACTAATTTTCAAAGGGGGAGCATTCAAATTCATGGGGGGGTTTTCCATATATATAAACTAGTGGCTAAGATTAGTTCTTTTTAGTTCTCAAACCCAATTAGTTCTCAAATGATCCTCTCCCTATATATATATATATATATATATATATATATAGGGTAAAGTTCAATGGAAAACCAAGTTTTAGATGGAAAACTGGAAAACCAAGTTTAATGAAGGGTAACATGGTAAAATTACACTTTTATATTAATAATCCTTTTTTTTTCTTTCTTTCTTATGTTCCGTCGTTCATGCCATTCACGCTAGGGAGCTAGGGTTTCTTCTTGCGACACTCACGCATCCATCTTTCTGCCATCTCACGCATCCATCCTTCTGATACGATAATAACTTGATTCAACTTCTCAATCTGTTAACACGATCGTCGTATCAACATATCTGAATTCGCATAATCATAAGGTAATCGATGTTCATCTTTTTGTATATAATGATCAAATCAATCGGTTACGTTTCATATTTTTGAGTTTGTTTACTTATGCTCTGATTTTTTTCTTTGTTTTTTTCCGTTCTGATGATCTATACCTACCAACATTGTAATCGCGAACTCGCATCTCGTATCAATCAAGATATGTATAGTATTAATACAACAAAAAAAACACAAATCGAAGAATCTGTGTTAGAATCCGCAAGTTTAACGAGTAATATGGAATTGGTGCCCGTCTTAACTGAAGATACACATTCTTCTAATCATACATTTACACACGATTTGACGTTTGATGATATTGATAATGGAGGTAAGTTTTAACTCTATGTTGCATATATGCAATATAATTTGACTGTTAAACATTTGTGTACTTCTGACGACTAACATCAATGAGTTACTGTGCTTGTTTATGAATCAGGATATGAAATTATCGATGTTTGTGCTTTACCGTCTCAATTTAGCACATCCCAATCACGTGTTCGTGTTGATGATGATCATATCATGCTTCCTTTGGTTAATGTCCATTCATCGTGTGACTTGCAACATGTTGTGCCTGTTAACGATTATAATGTTTCTGGAAATATTGATTTAACTGGCTTACCTTCATCTGATGTTGATATTCGTCCGTCCGTGCCAACCTTTCATAATGTTCAAACACATGATGGTGAAGATGTTCCACTCGAAGATTGTGTACAAACTGTCACGTCCACTCATGTTCAATCTTCTGCTCATACCAATGTTACACCTCAATTACGGTTGATTGATGTTGTAGAACGTGGTAATTTATGATTATTTCTACTGATAGGTGTACATTTACATACATGTGTATATGTTTGAAAATGGTTGGATCAACTGTGTTGCATATATGCAACTTAGTTATATTACATTGCATATACGCAACATATTTATGTTACATGTATGCAACATAACGTGATACATTTATACATTCTATCTTTATACAATATTTGCAACACAACATGTTTCACATATACAATCCAATATAATGCATCCTTACTTCATTTTTTTTTTTTTTTTTTTTAATTTTTATTTTTTATTTTTTTATTAATGTTACTAATCTTTACAATACAAATGTAGGTCATGTATCGAGCCATGTTTATGCTTCCCCAAACGGAACGATGTTTTGGAAACCTGACGTATCTGATGAATTCAAACCTTCTCTTGACGTTGTTTATGATACGTGGGAAGATGTTGTTAAGATGTACCGTTTATATGCTGAGAAGGCTGGTTTTACCACACGTTTGGGAACTGCTAAAAAAACAAAGACTGATAAAACTATATCACATAGACACATCATGTGCAACAGGGCTAGTAAACCTTTATTTCGTTCTTCTAACACGGGTGCGACATCATCTCTTATTAAGCGACGCCGCCGCACCAAATCCAAACGTGTTAATTGTAAGGCATGCATCCGGGTTTCACCTATACCGGGAACGACGAAGTTCCAGATATATGCTTTTTATGAATCACACAACCATTCTCTCGTCGACAAAGATAATGTGGATCTTACGCGTAAACGTAGGAATTTGGGCTTCTATGAACAAAATTTCATTCATAAGCTCAGTCTTAACAAAATTGGCGCTACCAAAGCTCACAAGTTACAATGTGCGATAAAGGGTGGTCCACAAAATGTTCGTGGTACCGCAACTGATTATAAGAATTTTGCTAGGGATGTCAGAATATATATTGCTGATAGAGATGCTGAATTGGTTGTTGAAAACTTGTCGTCCCGTGTGTTGACATTGAATAATTTTTACTTTTACCACGAGGTTGTTGATGGGGAATTACGATTTCTATTTTGGGCTGATGGGGTATCGAGATGCAATTATGAAGCTTTTGGTGATGTATTAGCATTTGACGCAACATACAAAACCAATCAGTAAGTGTTATTTATGAATATTTGCTTATAAATAATGTTTACACACACAAACTTATTGTTTTGCCTATATGCAAGATAACTATGCTGTATGATTTCAATTATGACATTAAATTATTTTAACTGTATGTGTTTGATAATCTAATTTGTCTATATTTAGGTATGGCATGATTTTTGTACCTTTCACTGGCGTTGACCACCACACGAGATCTGTTACCTTTGGTGCCGCCTTACTAGTCGACGAAACGATTGATTCATACAAGTTATTACTCCAAACTTTCTTGAAAGCCCATACTAAGCAGCCATTATTAGTGTTAACTGATCAGGATTCGTCGATGAAAAGTGCTATTAAAAGTGTTTTTACCGAATCCAAACATCGCTTGTGTATGTGGCATATAATGGATAAGTTACCATCAAAGGTACATACATTATATATATATATATATATATATTTTTTTTATTATTATTATTATTATTATTATTATTATTATTATATATTGACACGGTCTATTTTTTTTTTTTTTAGATTTCAAGTGAAGAATTAGAAAACACTGATGATTTGCGTGCATCTATCCATGAATTGGTTTGGGACTTGATTATTGAACCTTCTACCTTTGAGGAGCGTTGGCATACATTAATTGCTTCATACAAATTGGAAAATCATACGTGGTTGAAAAATATGTATGCTATTAGAGAGGATTGGGTTCCTGCATATTTTAAAGACCTGTCAATGTCATGTCTGATGAAGACCACATCGAGGTGCGAAAGCTCAAATGCTATGTTTAAGGTGAATTCTAGCGCGTCGAACACACTTGTTCAATTTTTGATGTGTTTTGATACGGCTATCGATTGGCAACGTTATCACCAACGTGAAGCTGAATTTGCAAGTGATATGTCGACGCATTCTTTCAAAACTGATGCCCCTATTGAAATTCATGCATCAGTTTTATACACTAGCGCTTTGTTTTTGAAAGTTCAACATGAGATTGATAGATCAACAAATCGTTGTATTATTTCCGGTACATCAATTGTGAATGGTATTACACATTACAAAGTTACACATTTCAATCCGAAACGTGAAATTATTGGAGATTTTCAGGTATGTGTAAATATATATATATATATATATTATTTTGAACACGTGTAATCTAATATACGATACTGTCATTATTTATGTTGCACATACGCAATATAATTAATTTGCACACATGTAATCTAATATATGAGACTGCCATTGTTTATGTTGCACATATGCAACTTAATTATTTTGCACATGTGTAACATAATAACACTGTTACAAATTGTGTTTCATTTTAATCCTTTTTTATTTTATTTTATTTTATTTTATTTTTTTTTTTGTACACATTCAATTAGTTAATGTGTAAACTTGGATATTTTCAGGTTGATTTCAACCCAAATGACAACTCCGCTTCTTGTACCTGTATGTTGTTCGGACGACTTGGATATTTGTGTCGTCACATTTTTATTGTCTTCCACTTTAACAAAGTTGACAGAATTCCAGAGCAGTATGTTCTTAAACGCTGGAAACGTGATGCGTTGCCAAAATGGGTACATAGCATAGATCATAGGTATTCGGCAGATAACGATGAGGAGTCTAAATTGAGAAACGATATTATTGATATGGTTGTATGTTGTGCTGACCGTCTAAGATCCCGGCCCGACAAACTTATATCGCTTCGTGATGAAATATCAGCTATTAAAGACCGCGTGTTTGAAGATATACCGAACGATCCTCCTTGTAACAAAAAAGATGCTGTTATTAGTGGATTTTATGGTAAAGTTCGTAGTGGGCCTGATAATGTTCCATTTGTACCACCAAATGCTCGTCACAAAGGCAGCCGTAGTGATAAACGGCTAGTTGGGGCACGTGAGAAAGCGGTCAAACAGCATAGAAAAGGTCCAAGAAGATGTAATGAATGTGGGAAAATTGTATACGATCACGACTCGCGCAATTGTAAAAAGGTTGCCGCTGCGAAGGCTGCCGCTGTTGCTGCTGCTGCTGTTGAATCCGCCGCTTCTGCCGCTGCATCTACGATTATATATGCGAGTATCAACAACCCCAATCCTACTAATATTGATGGTGATCGTTCGATTGTTGATGGTGATGTGTCACCTTCGTATCAACCTATCAATGAAAATGATGACATTCAACATGCTGTTACCGGACTTAGAAGATCAGCTAGAAAGAATAAAAATAAGCGTATTTAGATTGTCATGTTTTTTTCTGGACCATTTATGTTGCGTATATGCTAACCAATTATATTGCATACATGCTAAACAATTATATCGCATATGTGCAATACAAATATTAATGACATTTACGTTTTACACGTCATTAATTAATTCAACTTACGTTTACGTGATGTGTAAATTATATAAATTGCTCGTGTTGTATAATTCGGTTTGTGATGCAAATATGCAACATTACGCGGTGTGTAAAACATATTTTTTTATTTTATTACCTTTATTTGTTTTGTTGCCTTATACAATAACGTCATTTCCAACTAATTCATTTTTTTTATTTTTTAAGTACAATTTGCAACTAATACCTTGTCATATTTAAACTAACAGTACATATGTAATCGGTATATGTTAAACAATAACATATACATTTTTTTTTTTAATGATTGTGTTGTATATATGCATCTTAATTGTTATGCATATATGCAATGTAACTTTGTTGCATATATGCAACATAATTGCTTTATGTACTCGATACATACTTCTCGTTAATTATTTCAACATTGTTGCATGTTAATTTATACATTTACAACATCAGCATATTACCTTCTACATATACAACACTTTGATTTAGAAAAAAAAAAAATGAAACATGCCACAATCAAATTTAAACATAAATGACGCCATATTGAACATTTAAACCAAAGACAACTTCAACATTCGAACACATAATGTTTTAGTTTTAACAACCTGCCAGTATCATGTTTAACCAACCTTTACATCAGTAACAAAACATATCATTCTTTCCAAGCATTTTGTGATTCAAATTCTTCAACTTCTTTCAACATCTTTTGATGATTCTCTAAATCTTTTGTAATATCATCATACCTTCCGTTTGCTTTCATCTCTGCGTCTGATTTTGTTACTTCCTCCATCAAATGAGATTTAAATATGTTATTTTCTGCCATCATGATCTCAACTGCATACTTCATCCTGAGGTTATCAATTTGTGTGTTAACATGAAACTCACTATAAACAAATCCACAATCTAGTGGATGTGACGCCCCCATATACATTTCCATGTGACGCATCACAAAAACACCACAATCTGTTGAATTGTGTTCTGTGGCCCAAGATATATGCTTTCTTATAACCTTTGCCCTTTTCATCGCATCTGCCTTCGGGTGATTATGCTTGGCCATATACATTGCAATCACATGTTTCTGTTACATTAAATAACAACTATATATATCAGCAGTAAAAAAAAAAAAAAAAACAAAAACAAAACAAAACAAACATCAAAATAATAAAATATTCTGATGCGTACTTGACATAATAAACTGTATTGCATATATGCAACACAACTGTATTGCATATATGCTACACAACTGTATTGCATACAGAAAACACAACTGTATTTCATATATGCAACACAGCTGTGTTGCATACATCCGATATAAATTTATGATCAACATACCTATAATTCAAATTGTTAAAAAATAAATTATACTTACCACTTTACATGAAATGCTTTTCTTCACAAAGTTACTGTCGTCTTTGATAGCTATAATGGACCTTTTCATATTGTCAAACAATGCTATTGAATTATCTTCCAAATCAAAGCACATAATGTAGTAGTGGTTATTTTCGACAATTGGAACGACCAATACATCATAATCCTCAAGCGTCAGTTTTTCTTCACGTCCTTCTACCACTAACATCAAGTTTGACCTGAATTTTTCTAATAGAACTTCCTTCTTCATATTCCTCTTTATCATCCAGAATGGCTTTTAATTGTATAATTACAACACAAATTATTGTTAGTATATATATATATATATATAGTGTGTGTGTGTGTGTGTGTGCGTTTTATGTAACATGTATATGGTAATGTAAGTAAACGATTTGTGATCACTTACAATTGTGGTGGCGTACAAAAATAGTCTCCGAGGTCTACTTGAATTCCTTTTAGTTTCTTTATGATTCAGCACGGCGGCCCAACAATCAATAACTTCTGCAGATACTTCATTTTCCGGCATTAAGCTTTGCATTATAAATGCTTTTGTTTCTAATCCATATGGGGTTGAAAAGAAATTTTGTCTGCATTTAAAACATCATACGCGTGTTAAATTGACTTATGTAACATTCATAATATATGTATACATGTTGCATATATGCAATTTTGTTATATTGCATATATGCAACATTCTGACAATAATAATAACAACAAAGACACTTACAAAAATGTCTTTTCAACATCTGCTAGCTCAGCTTCTTCTTGTGTTGATTTTTTTTGCTCAAACATTTTTTTGTTGTCCACAACATGCAAAAAGTACTTCCATACCATTTCCTCTACTTCATTTAATCCTGTTTTTATGTCAACCGGAAGGAATGGTCCAACTGTTTCCTCTACTTTTTTCTTCATTTTAGGCCTACTTTTCAATGGGCCTGGACTTGAAATATGTTCTGCATCTTTTGTTGGGGATGTGGGGTTATTCATATTATCTTCTGCCGTGACATCATCACCCAAACTTGTAGCATGCTGATCATCTAATACACCGCCTTCAAACAATGTATCTAATGGTTCATTTATCTTGATTTGCTCATTTTCGGATACACTTTTTTGAACTTCAACTGCATCTTTCTTTTTCTCTACAGCATCCACTGTTTCCCCAATTTCAATTATGTTTTTTTCAAAGAATTGTGTCCACTCCTGCGGTGATGCATTTTCTTCAATACCACAGCTATAAAGTTTGCCATATCTCTTTGTAATCATGGCTACCCCTTCATCGTTCGGCATTTTAGTTAGGGCCTCCAACAACGCACGCTCAAATTCTTTCTTATTGTTTTCCAACCTTTCAAGCATGCCGACAAGCCTTTCCATAATATTCTGTTATATATATAAAAAAAAAATGGTTAAATACATGAAATATGTATAAACTGATTAAGTTGCATATGTGCAATATAGTCATAAATATTACATGACTAATTTGCATATGTGCAAATTAATCAACTATTAAACGTTACTAGTGTTACATATGACCTCGCCAATTATTTCCTTAACCAGTTGTTTTGCAGCCTCGATCTGATCATCAGTTCCATCTATTTGTAACGTCCTTTCAGTTGACGAATCACTGTGAGGCATTTGTGTAGGTATCACCTGACAAATGTACATTATTTTCAGTTGTGTTTTGAACATGTTATATTGATAGTTGACAGAGAAAAAAAAAAAAAAAAAATTATATAAACCTGAATACGAGCTCCAGAATTTATTTGCATGCTCTTTATGGTTTCACCATTTTTACCAATTATAATATCAACCTGGTAGCATAAAGTAAAATATCATTATTAATACATATCACATTTATAACATTTATGTATTTTAACATTAACCACAAGCAATCACAAACTACCTTGTTGTTTGGTATTTGCATCACGAATTGTTTATCTCTACCTTGCATACCATCATCCATCCCAATAACTCGTGCATCAGCCTGAATATAAAAAATAAATAAATAAAAAAATAATAAATAAATAAACATCTAAATAAATAAACAACATTAATTGTTATATTGCACATATGCAATATAAAAAAAAAATATGTGATTTAATACTTATTTATTATATCACATGCCATATTTTGTTATGTTTATTTGTACTGTTACTAACCATCAATTCACTTTCTTCTTCATTAACATCATCTTCCTTGCTGTTTAACTCGTAGTTTGTAGAATCGATGTGTAAATCTTGTAACACACCACTTCCAAATCCACCACCGAGTATTTCTGCATCCTCTCTATTACTCAACTTTTCTGATGTCCAAAACTTCAAAGGGCTTATTTTTCTATCAGAACTGAAACCCGGGTATGCAATTCTGTCCACGTATAAAAGCTGCATTTTTTATTTTAGAATACAAAAAAAAAAAAAAATGTTAGCATATGATGATTAAACAAATCGCGAAATTGGTATGAAAATCATGTTTTTTTTACGTACCAATAGAATCGTTACAGCCCCATTGAATTTTGAAGTTTTGTCGCATCGTCTCCAGCCATTTTTGCATTCTTTCATGTATTGTGTGATCACATGACACCAATTGATATCTTTGATATCGACATCCTCAACGAGTCTGTGCAAAACATTAAGTTTACACTTTCCGTTTCCTAGTATGGCAACAATCGTGTTCAAAAATAAGATCACGAAATCTATCTGGAACATTATTCCGTCATCATCTGGATTATCTTTTATTTTGTCGACTATTTCTGCTGGTGACATCTGGTCGTCTGTGTATCTGTCAAGCCACACTTTTTGTATGCCCTCAAATGATTTTGTCGTTTTCTCTATTTGCAACTCAACACCGGCATTGGGCACTCCAAGTAGTTGATGAACGACATCATCGTCGACTTCGATTTTTTTATCATCTCCCA
>JBCNJP010008106.1:0-44436 GCA_039602395.1 Deinandra increscens subsp. villosa
CGAAGCTTGCCAACCCTAATTCAAACTGAAGAACCTGTTCAACCTGACTTTTCCTAAGATGTCTTTTCAGCTGTCCCATCCCGCAAAAGCTTCTCGTATGCTTCTATATCTACCCAAGCCGCTCTCCTAAAGTAGATTGTTGCTGTCAACACGCAAGTCATTTCAAATGTCGAAGTTTATTCTTTTGGTAGCTTAGATTTGACTTTGTAATGTACGATCTAGATTAGATTGCATGAGATCAATGGCTGTGATTGATCTCATCTGCACTATATATAACTTGTTACCTCTTAGTTTACACAGGGTGGTTATCACTTGTAATAGTGTAGCTTTGAGTTAATGCAAATAGTGCCGAGTATTTGATACTTTGTTGTTACTACTATTATGCAAATCAAGCATTTACATTATACAAGAATTCGACTTTGCTTAAGTTAAGTGAAATATAACTTTAATTCTGCAGGGTTATATTTGCAAGTAAAGGGATTCGTTTAAGTTTAACTTTGACTAATATCGATCCTACAACTTGACTTTCTCCACTTGTCCCTGACATGTCTGCTTTACTTCAGAGACGCAGGTTGCTCTACTTTTAGCCTATCAGAAGCTGTCAACTTATCTTCTAGACTAGTTTATTATTATTCTAGTTCATGTATCTCTGATCAACAGTCCAGATGATCGTTAGAGAAATCAAGGGCTCTCCTTGATTTCTTAGGCACTATATATACCTACTTGTATTCTTTATTTCCGCGAGTTCGTTCATGTATGCTTTCAAATTATCAAGTAATAATATATTACCGTGTATTATTCACTTCTGTGTTTTACTTGCTTTATATTCTATCTCCATCTTTCTAAATAAAACAGAGCAATCGGTTTAACTTATTTCTGCCTGGTTAAGCTTTATGTAAATTCTTGTAATTGGTTAACTCTGTAACTGGAATCGATCCTGCAAGTGGTATCAGAGCTTTGGCTCTTGTTTAGAAAGAAAATCTTTTAAAACCTCTTATTTACTTACCTACTCTATTTTTCTGTTAAATCATTTTCCCACTCATTTCGAAACATCCTTAACCATGGGTGACTCTCAAAATGGTAGTTCGACAAACCACAAACTTTTATGACCGATGATTTTGATACGTGGAAACTGCGTATGGTTGGGTATCTTCATCATTCTAACTATCGAATGTGGAAGTTTGTAATTTTTGGTCCCACTATTCCTAAAAACAAAATCGGCCACTATACCTAGTGTTGACATAGTAAAAGCCCTTGTGGATTATTCCGATGAAGACCACAAGACGGTTGAGGGTGACCATAAGGTGCTATGGTCATTGCAGGCCGCAATTCCAATTTCGGTCCTCGTAGGTTTCAAAAATTGCAAAATTACTTTTGATTTATGGAAAGCACTAAACGAAATGTACGAAGGAACAGATGAAGTCAAAGAAAACAAGAAGGATGTTTTAAAAAAAGATACGAGAACTTGTCTCACAAAACTGGTGAGAGTATGAATGCTCAGTATCTCCATTTTGTTCAACTTCTTAATGAACTACAGGGAAATGATGTCAAGATGGAAAATGGTGGCATCGTTTAAAAATTCTTGAGATCACTTCCGGATGTTTGGACAGTTTATGTTGTAAGCATCAAGTACAACAAGGACCTCAAATCTCTAAAAATGAGTGAATTTCATTGGATGCTGAGTGCCCATGAGATGGAAATAAGAGAAATGACAGGTGCCTTAGGGAAATCTACAAATTTAACACTTCTAAGCTTCACAACACTCGTCACTATTCATGAAAAAAGAAGCCAATTATGTGATCAAGCTCTTGTGATCACATATCCGACATCACCACGAGGTAATGAACTCATGCCTTATTTTTATAACAATTTTGCTCATGTTGCAGAGAGCAGTCATGGTGGGTTCACTAGATCTGATCTAGGATGCTTTAGTGCTGATAGAAGAGATGGACATCAACACACAACTGGTGATGAACTCTATACGCGCGCAAAGGTTCTACAAGAGAACTGGTAGAAAGTATAACGAAGATAGAGGTTCCCAAATTATTTATAATTGAACAGTTTGCTAAGTGAAGAAGATATCACAACTTTAAGACTTCTGAAGCTGCTGATAAAGATGGGAACACATTATATTTCATCCAATTATTCAAGATCAAGCTACCATCAAGTTGAGGGAGAGTTTGTTCGTTAGATACGTTTGTTTGGATGAACAGATACTGCACACACGATTCCAGCAGAAAGAGTTGAAAAAATGCTGCACACGTCGAGAGGGAGTTTATTGATACATAATCTGTGTGTCGTGTGAAGTATCTAAACAAGAAGGTGTGAGGATCTGAACAAGACAAAGACATTACACGAACTGGGAGGAACCAAGGTCATCCGAACTGGCAGTTCAGATGAGTTCGGATCAGACGAACTGGCAGTTCGTCTGAGTTCGGACAGTCGTGTATAAATAGGTGAATTGCTTTGTAATTCTGTAACTGAGAGAGAGGTGTCTGAGCAAATTGATCAGCGACGACCAGAAGCCGTTTGCGGCTCGGATGGTGATGGTGGAAGTGATCAGTGACAGTGCGCCTGTGGCGGTGGCGGTGGCAGTGCCGGATGGAACTGGTGCGGCTGATGCATGGTGGCGGTTGACGGTAGGCACGCGGCAAAACAAGCACTGGTTATCGGTGGTGGAAGGCGTCAGATCTTGGGTATGTAACCAGGAAGATGGTTCGCGACTGGGAAGGTCATTTACGACCGTGTATCGAGGGACGAGATAAAGTGGTTTGGTTTGTGTTGTGGTGTTCACTTTATAGCAACACGATAACTCTCTTATGAGGTGATATTTATAACCTCCTCACCAGTTGTAGATAACCTACAATTGGTTTAAATTCCATGATTATCCAGTTATTTAATTAATTAATTAACTCCACCAATTATCCACATAATTAACCACTTAATTAATTAAGTACATAATTAATTAAAATTATTAGATACGTAACTACTAAAATAAATTTAATACATTAAAATAATCCACCATAATTACTAATTTAGTAATTATTCATTTCGTTCATTACTGGTAAAAACATTAATCGGATTTTTGACACGTTGACCCGATGTAACTCTTACGGGTCAAAGACCGGGTCAGGTATGTTAAATTTCAGGTCAGGACTTAAAATATCCAATAGTCTCCCACATGGTCTGATCACGATAATTTTAACATGCATAGTCAGAGGCACTCTAGCTATGCATGGTTGTACCAACCAGTCATGATGTCCTGTTGCATTATGCAAGAGTACATAATCCCATATTGCCCGTATACAACTCTGTTGAGGCTAGATTATGAGGCTTGTAATATTAAATTAGTTGGGCTGGGCTTAGAGGGTTTATTTAGATTAGTAGACTAGTTTGGTTGGGTTTACTATTGGGCTTGGGGTTTACCATTGGGTTTACTATTAGGGTTTAAGGTCCATTAGGGATCCTATATAAACCCCATGTGGTTCTCCATTATAAGGTTGCTGTTTACGATTGAGAGAGGAGCAGCCCGAGGTGTTTACGATCACAAGTGATTACGATCGTAAACCCGAGTGAAGTGAGTTTACGATTTCTGTTTTGTACCCGACAAGTTCATCTTGTGTGCAAGTTCAGGTTTTTCTTTGTTTTATTCATCGTATTCTTAGATTTCTTCTCATCTCTTTCTTGAATCACTAATCTAAACGGATTCCGCACGTTTAGACTAGATAATATCGTGAACGGTTGTTGATTCTGGACCAACAATTGGTATCAGAGCCAAGAAACGAGAGTTTCGTGGTTCTCACGATATTGATTCAAGAAGATCTAACAGTTTTTGCGAGTTTTCTTGAGTTTATTCAGGTTTACGATCGAAATTCTGGGCTGTTCTTCACGTTTACGATCAGATCTGCTGCTGTTCATGAGTTTACGATCAGTTTCTGGGCAGTTTTGAGTGTTTACGACTCGGTGTTCATCGTGTTCTTGGTGTTCTTGGTGATTACGACCAATTCTGGGCTGGTATTGACGTTTACGATCACAAAAATCGAGTTTACGACTTCAAGTTAGGAGCTTTGGGTGTTTACGATTTTATTCGACCGGAATCGAGATTACGACTTGTTTCGATCGGAAACAGGTTCACGATCAGTGTTTACGATCCAGCTGTCTTCACAATCATAAACAGGTGATTACGATCGTAAACAGGGATTACGATCGGAAACAGGGTTTACGATCGGAAACTAGTTTGCGGCAAAAAGTCACTATTTCACACTTTCACGGAAACGGGCATAACTTTTGACTCGTTTGGAGTTAGAAGCTCAAATTTTAACACGACGTTCGTGACAACAAGCCCCAGAATTACCCCTGACTAATGTCCAGGGGAGCTCGTTTGGACCCCCAAATTCCACTCCGAAGGCCTCCGTTTTTTGCGTTTTAAGCTTTTGACACTATTCTTTGAATAGTACTTTTGCCATTTTTTGCCGATTTTTCAAAATTTTCAGAAGCTGCATATCTAAAGAAAGAAAATGAGTTCAGAGGTTGAAGAAAAGAATATGGTTGAGAACAAGGATGCTTTCGCAGCTGAAGTTGACGAAACTAAGATATGCCCCAATCCTACTTGTGCACGTTTAATTCCTGGACTTAGGCAAATTTGTAAAAATTATGAGATAGAACTGTTTGAAATAAAATGCGAAAGGAGTTCATTCAGGGGTAGATGGCAAAAGAGTGAAGCGAAAGTAAAAGCCCAAAAACTAGACATTGAGAAATATCAAAAGCTAGCAACGGAGAAGACCATTTTACATGATCGGGCTAGGATTGAGATATCTGAGCTGACACAGGAAATTAACTGAACTGCAGCAAAAATATGATGAGCTACAGGTCAAGTATGATTGCAATCAGGAAAGAAATCAGCGAATGCTCGATGTTGGAAAGGAATTGTCACATGCTGTTGTAACTGGTCAAGTTGGGAAAGATGATTCTAAAATGAAGAAGGTTGAAATACCTAAAGTCACAACTCCAAAGGTGACTAAAACAAAAACTGTTTTGAAAAATGAATCTAAAACGAAGAAGGTTGAAATACCTAAAGTCACAACTCCAAAAGTGACTAAAACAAATGTTAAATCACCTGGAACTTGGAAACCAAAAATCAAGGCAGCTCCATCACAACTTCCTGATTTCTCAAAGGGGATGTTCTTACAAGAAGTATCCTTTATTGATTCCTCAGGTGTACCCAGAAAAACAATGGCCTGGGTACCAATGGCTAACTAATCTCTCACTATGTGCAGGAACAGTCAAGGAGGATTATCACTAACATTTTTATTATTAATTTGTTTGTTGATAAGTGATTGTTCCAGGCACAGTTTAGGAGACGTATCTTCATGTCATGACAAGCAATTTTTTATGGAGGATATGTTTCCTTGAGAGGTAAAAGGTCAAATTCAGCATGAAAGGTACTGTTCTTAACTTGGTTGTTTGTTTGATGAAGCGGCAAAGGGTGTTTTGAGTCAAACCAAATTTCCTAAAATTTTCACTTGGTGATTGATTGTTGAAGTGTTTGACTTCTAATGCAATTTAGTGTGCATGTCATGAAACCTATTTCTCCAAATTTTCAAATCCATACTTTGAAGATTAGCTTGGCCAGATGTGTGTGAAGTTATTTGCTCTGCTTATGTGTTCGTGTTTAAAAAAAAATGTTCACAAACGTTGTGACATTAAAAATCAAAAAGCAAGGGGAAGAAATGTAAAAATGAAGAAAAAGTTGACCCCTCAAAAATAGTGTGCTTTTCAATTTTTAATTGTTTGTGTTTTGTTTCTGAGAAGTGAAATATGGCCGGGTTGGAGATGGCTGACATGTGTAAAGCGGAAGTGAAAAGCAAGCTCCACGGTGATATGCTCGGTAGGCTCGACCTAATCTTATGACCACCAATGTAAGTGCAATGAACTTAAAATATATATATGTTTAGTTTCCCATCTCAGTTTGCATGGTTTAAAAAACTGAGTCCCAGCAAAAACGGGTTGAGAGTGGTAATTATACCTAGTATTCACTCTCTCACACGCCATATTTCTGCTGTTATGACTACACCACATAATAAAAAGAAATGAAAAAGAAATGAAAAAGAAAAGAAAAAGAAATGAAAAAGAATAGAAAAAGAAAAGAAAATAAAAATAATCATTCAGTTTGGTCTTCTTTGCGTGCTTATGCGGCCGACCTGATCACCGACTGATGATTAATGAAATAAGTGGTAGTCATAGCGGTGTTGCATGGTTCCTCAAGTTGGGGGTTTGTGAATCCTCAATAAACTCTGAGGTTGGGTAGGTTTTGCTATGTACAATTGGGTGTGGGGACGATTAAACATGCTGGTAAGTATTAATCTATTAAGCATGATGCATTGGTTGGGTTTAAACGGGTCTGAGTTTAAAGCGGACAAACATACTGGCAATCACCTGGACTAGTCAAGTAACCAAAGCTGAAAAGGGTTCCTCAGTCAGATTCACATGGTTTGATCCCTTGTAAACTTTCTCATGTTTGATATTGGTAAGTATTTGTTTATTTTTATCTTTCGTGTGTGTGTCTTTAAGTTCTTTTTGGTTGTGTTTACGTCTTGGCCAGGTTAATTTGACAAGTCAAAATGTGTTTTCATGGGTTTTGATGCATGACAGTATGCCCCCTGCAGATCTTGACAAATTTTTAGGGGAAGGAGAGGGGATAATAAGTATTATCCGAAGGGAACTCGAGGATGATACTTATTATCTAATGAAAAGACTTCCATAATACATAGTATCTGAAGGGAACTCGAAGATAATATGTATTATCTCAGGGGAAGTCCTTAGCTGAGGGGAATTTATCAGCTAAGGGGAAGTCTTTAGAGGTCTTGGGTTCAGGGGAAGTTTTATAGAAAACCCGTAATCTATATTAGGGTTTTTGGTTAAAATTATGTTAATTTGAATCAACTGAACAGATGATAATTACCTTCTAACCCAAAGACCAGTCATCAAATGTCTGGTGGAGTATATTTTTTTCAAATGTGTGTCAGACAGGTTGATGATAGAAAGATGCTGCTGATGCTGCTGCTGCTCAAAGTTAAAGAACCAGCCGGACAAGACTTCCATCTGGAAAAGCAACTGTTCAGGGGAAGTTGTTGGTGTCTTTACAAGTTTTCAAAAGTTTCAAAAGAGCTTCAAAGAAGATGTTCACATGTTTAGGGGAAGCTGAAGATTTCAAGTCGATCTTTGATGAAGAAAATGATGCAGAGAGCAGTTAGAGATTTTGAAGACCCAAGATCAACAACCAAGTTCTTCAAAGTTAGAGGTGTTCAAACTTTTTACCCTCTAATTTTCAAGATTCAAGACAGTTACCTAAGATTCAGCAAGAACCAGTTCTTTCAATAGAAGCAAGTCAATGAGAATCCTCCATTTCATTAACTTGTTCATTTCAAGAAGTTCGAGCTGATGCTGATCTAAGAGGAAGTCCCAAATGCCCGTCATGAAACCCATTGAAGATTTCTGCGGAAAGAATCTTCATCAACATCTATGCCATCCAGTCAAGAAGAAGAACTTCAAACATTGAAGACATTTAATATCACAAGCCTAGGGGAAGATTGTTGAGGCTAGATTATGAGGCTTGTAATATTAAATTAGTTGGGCTGGGCTTAGAGGGTTTATTTAGATTAGTAGACTAGTTTGGTTGGGTTTACTATTGGGCTTGGGGTTTACCATTGGGTTTACTATTAGGGTTTAAGGTCCATTAGGGATCCTATATAAACCCCATGTGGTTCTCCATTGTAAGGTTGCTGTTTACGATTGAGAGAGGAGCAGCCCGAGGTGTTTACGATCACAAGTGATTACGATCGTAAACCCGAGTGAAGTGAGTTTACGATTTCTGTTTTGTACCCGACAAGTTCATCTTGTGTGCAAGTTCAGGTTTTTCTTTGTTTTATTCATCGTATTCTTAGATTTCTTCTCATCTCTTTCTTGAATCACTAATCTAAACGGATTCCGCACGTTTAGACTAGATAATATCGTGAACGGTTGTTGATTCTGGACCAACAAACTCCCACTGAACTTCAGATCTATTCCCAAAAGTAGCCTCTATGATTTGTAGTTACGCGACAACGGTTGACTACAATCAAAGAATAGATCCCGCTAAATGGTCGTTCGAGTATACCTCTCAGGTCGAAGGATACAATTGAGTAAACCATTAAATCAAAGAAATCTCATATCCATGGAGTTTCACCTAATGTGAGTTACGTCCAGCGTCATTCTCTAATGAGGCCTGTGAGTTTTGAATGTCAATAGTTTGAGTTTCAAAAGTCAAAATAATCTTATTTCAGATTCATTCCCACGAGTCTGATCGATCACGGACCTTTTAGAATATTTGATTCAAGGATAAATAAATGTATTAATGTAAAAAAATGTATTAAAAACGAACACAGTTATGTAATTCTTAATTGCATTCACTAATGGAATAAGAATACTAAATTGATAAGTGTTAAGTTCGTACATACAAATACTAAATCAAAACATATCTTTAGCTAATTTAAGCTCTATTGCATCTCTATGATGATCATGATTGCCTTAAGCCATGGGCTTAGTAAAAGGATCAGCTAATTTTTCATATGTGTCTACTTTTCTAATGTGTGTTTCTCCTCGTTCTAGTACTTCTCTAATGTAGTGGTACTTCCTCAGTATGTTCTTGGCTCTGTGATGTGCTCTAGGCTCCTTGGCTTGAGCTATGGATCCTGTGTTATCATAGAGTATCTCAATCGGTTGCTTAGTTGAAGGAACCACATCGAGATCTGAAATTAACTTCTTCATCCAAGCAGCTTCTTTAGTCACATCTAAGTCGGCTATATATTTAGATTCAGTTGTGGAATCAGCCACAACGCTCTGTTTGGAGCTTTTTTGATGGCTCCTCCATTCAGAATGAATACGAATCCGGACTATGATCGAGAATCATCTCGATTGGTTTGAAAACTTGCGTCCGTGTAACATCTTACAGTGACGTCTTCCCTAGTTCCTCTATATGCCAAGAACATGTCCTTAGTGTTTCTAATATACTTTAAAATGTTCTTTACAACAGTCCTGTGAGCAAATCGTGGACGCTGCTAGTAACGAATGGTCATGCTTAATGCATACAAAACATCAAGTCGTGTGCATAACATGGCATACATAATTGATCCAATAGCTTATGCATATGGAATTGCTTCCATTTTCTTCTTCTTAAGGTCCGTTGAAGGAGCTTGTGATTTCTTCAACAGTGTTCCCTTGACCATGGGGACAATTCCTTTCTTGGAATTTGCCATGTTGAATCTAGCTATTATTTTTTCAATGTATTTACCGTGAGTAAGACCTAGAAGTCGCTTAGATCTTTCCCTGTGAATTTTTATTCCCAATATGTAAGCGGCTTCTCCCAAATATTTCATAGCGAAACAAGATGATAGCCATTTCTTAACTTCGTTAAGCATGGGTATACTGTTTCCTATGATCAGTATATCATATATATTCAATATGAATAACGAACTAGTGCTCCCACTTGCCTTTCTGTAAACACAGGGCTCATCTTCATTTTTAGCAAAAGCAAATTGTTTGATTTTCTTATCGAAACAAGGAGTCTAGCTCTGAGATGTCTGTTTAAGTCCATAAATAGACTTATTCAGTTTGCACACCCTTTTTGGATATTTAAGATCCTCAAAACCCATTGGTTGAACCATGTAGACATCCTCAGAGAGGTGTCTGTTCAGGATTGCGGTTTTGACATCCATTTGCCATATCTCGTAATCATGGTACACGACTATGGCAAGCAATATCCTGATCGATTTGATCATAGCAATGGGCGAGAAGGTTTCTTCGTAGTCAATCCCATGGGTTTGAGTGAAACCTTTCGCAACTAGCTGTGCCTTATAGGTTTGCACATTTCCACGCATGTTAGTCTTCTTCTTGAAGATCCATTTGCTCCCTATTGCCTAAGAGTCAGGAGTTAGCTCAATCAAATCCCAAACTTGATTTTCATACATGGATTGCATCTCAGTATTCAAGGCTTCTAACCATTTAGCAGATTCTGGATTTGAGACAGTAGCTTTGTAGTTAGTAGGTTCATCGTTAGATTCAGCTACTAATAACACATCAGGTCCTACGAATGCTTGTGTTATTGTCTGATGGTCCAACAACACTTGATGGTCAGACGCAGCGACTGGTTCAGGATTTTGTGTTTCTTGAATTTCTTCAAGATCCACAAGGTCATTCTTCGTTCCTCGTTTTAGAAATTCTTCTTCGAGGAATTTTCCCTTCCTTTTGATGAAAATGTTATTTGCATCAGGATGGTAGAAGTAGTAACCATTGTTATCATAGTAACCAACGAAAATAACTTTCTCGCCGCCAGGATCGAGCTTATCATCAGATTCATTAGTGATATAAGCGTCGCATCCCCAAACCCTGAGGTAGGACAATTTTGCTTTAGATCCATGCCATATTTCGTAATGGGTTTTGTCCAGCTTCTTGGCCGGTGCCAGATTAATGAGGCGGGTGGCGGTCATGAGAGCATAACCCCAGAATGTGTGCGGCAAATTGGTCCTACACATCATCGATCTTACCATGTTTAACAAGGTTCGATATCTCCTCTCACTCACACCATTCAACTGTGGTGTTCCTGGAGGATTAGACTGGGATATAGCTCTACAGGCCTTTAGATGATCAAGAAATAATGTGCCAAGGTATTCGCCTGCTCTATCAGATCGAAGTATTTTAATAGTTCGACTTAAATGATTTTGTATTTCGCTTTGAAACTCTTTGAATTTCTCAAATGTTTCAGTTTTATGCTTCATTAGATAGACATAAGAAAATCTGCTATAGTCATCTATGAAGGTTACGAAGTACCTTTCATGATTCCTCGTAATAGTCCTAAAGGGTCCACAAACATCAGTATGGATTAGGCCTAAAAGACCATTGGCCTTCACCAACATGGGTGAAGGGTGACTTGGTTAATTTACCAGATTAGCATGACTCGCATTCATTGAAGGAGTCTGCATTAGTGGATTCGAGAATCCCTACATATATATATATATATATATATATATATATATATATATATATATATATATATATATATATATATGGGATATATATGGGAAGGATCAAATAAAAACAAGATCTTATTACGAAAACACGAAAACAAATATTAAAACCTCTATAACTTCTTCATACGTTAATATTTTTTAAAAAAAAGTTACACCCAAAGTCTTAGAATTATGTCACCTTTAATTCTGGTGAAAATTAATTTAACAATTAAAATTTCGTGATATTTTTTATCATTGCACGGGTGCAATAATAAGTATTTATTAATAATAAGTATTTATTATATTAGACATGTGCAATATTAATAAAATGAACGTTATTTTTTTATTTTTGTTTTCCAGAATTTAAGATAACTGAATTATAAGATTTATGGTGTAATTTTTTATCAAAAATGTTAACGTATGAAAAAGTTATAGAGGTTTTAATATTATTGCACATGTCCAATAATATTTTTTTATTGCACAAGTGCAATAATAAAAAATAAAAAAAATGTTGAAACTTTTTTTAATTTTCTCCAGAATTAAAGTTAACAGAATTATAAGATTTATGGTGTGAAGTTTTTATAAAAAATTTTAACGTATGAAAAAGTTATTGAGGTATTAATATTATTGCACATGTGCAATAATAATAAAAAATATATATTATTGCACATGTGCAATAATAAAAATAAAAAAACTTGATTTTTAATTATTTTTTTACAGAACTAAAGATAACATAATTCTAAGGATTTTGGTGTAAATTTTAAAAAAAATATATTAACGTATGAAAAAGTTATAGAAGTTTTAAAATTTGTTTTCGTGTTGTCGCAATAAAAGTTGTTTTCATAGGATCATTACCCTATATATATATATATATATATATATATATATTATATATATATATTTATATATATATCTTTACTACTATATAATGTATATTGATAAAAAGGGCATTTTTGTAATTATAGGCGTCTTAATTTTAAGACGCTTACCCATTTTGTGTTGAAGGTGCTTCTCGATCCATGGAACTGAACAAAGATGTTCAAACACCGCCCTTGTCTCTCTTACGTCAAAATCACTGTGTACATTGCAGAAGGGGTCTCTAAATTGAGAGTTTCTTCGCCTCTCTTTTAATCTTCAAAATCCATATCATCCACAATCGGAAAAACATGAAGCACGGTTCACTTTTGATGCTCCGTAGAATCAAAGAAGAAATCAGAATTTCAAAATTTGAAAATCAAAACACGTCAAGCATCCTATCTAATGTCCATCGTCCCCTCACCATCTCACTCAGTCCTCTCGCTCAATTTTGACCCTCATAGCATTCTTTCGGTCCGATTTCCTTTTGTTCGTCACCGGCTACCATCACGCGACCGCCTTCAAAACGTGCTCCAACCTCCTACCAGAAATGTCGTCCGACCACCGCTTCTACGCTCCATGCCGACGCACAACTGTATTTGGTTCTTATTTCTCGATAGAAGGTATGACTACTTTCTGATTTTCGAACTTATATGCGATTACAAAACATAATTAGAATTCTCATTTGAAACTTTGAAAAATGGGGCTACGATTAGGCCATTAGGGTAATTAGAGGAAGAAGATGAAATGTTGTCCCTCTTTCTTTTAAGGTTACAGATCCAGACTCTTTTACCTGTATGTGTACCAGTATGAATTAAACATAAATCAGATTCACAGTTGAACAATAGTCTGTTTCTGAACAGTTTTGATGATTGGTTTGCTGTAGGGAATAAGATAAAGAACAGGTTCCATAAGATGAGAAGCCAAGAAGTGGAAGGTAGGTCTAAATTACAACAGCTACATTTATCATGTGTACTGAATACACATGATGGTTAGAGCAGGTTGACGATTAGGGTTCATAATTACATGGATTACTTGCTGAGATTATCAATTTTGTTTCTATTTTTATGAGTCTTTGTTTCTGTTTTTAAGGTTGTAGGTTTACAAGCGGACTGGAGCTTAGATTTTGATGATGTCGCCTACAATTTCTTATTTTTTTGAAGATATTGGGATATTTAGAACAAAAGCTACATTTTTCATGTATATGTACATGTTTTTTGAAGATATCTGTAAAGCACGAAGGTACACACTATATGCCTACGTGTTTTCAGTTTCCTAACGGAAGTTATTTCATAAATAGTTCATTTCATACTTTAGGCGTACTTTTGATAGTATTACTATGCAATGTATAATGCTTGTTTAATTTCTAGCACTCATAACCACGTTATTGTACCACGTAGCTCCTGGAAATAAGAAAGAGTCAACACAGGTTTTGCCTAATGAGAGGTTTTTTCTTGACAACAAAATGACTTAGTAGGAGTTAAAATTTATATAAATTATCTTTTCTCGTATTTTTTATTATATATATTTTGATACTTAAACCTGAAGGTTTTGTTTCTTAAGTTTCTTTAGTTGTACATATAACTTGTGGGTTATGTAGGTTTGATTTTGCAAGGTATATTTTTGGGTTTAAATACGAAAATCTCATGGATTCTAAGAAGGTATGCTCTAAGTTGCATATAAACTTTTGATATATATAAATCTCATGTCCGTACTAATTTGGCCTAACGAGAGTGTTCATGTTTATTGCATGTTTAATTATTAGGTTTTTCTGCCTCTTAGTTCTTTTCTTTTGATAGATTTATTGACTGCTCTACTAATTTGGCAGAGGGGGCTTACATACATTTGATTCAGTATTCTGAAAATGCAGTTTGTGTATGTTTAAGAAAAGAGTAACAGCAAACCTAACGAGATTTACTTTAATTTCAGTGAATAGAATTACGAGGGATTTTCATTACCGCAATGGAATTCATCGTCAACCTAACCAGTTTTATTACATTTCTGTTCGAGGGGGATTCAGACCTTTCAAGCATCAAACCCGACTTCTTAAACAGGTAAATTTGGCCTTACATCATAATAATTATTTGATTAGCATACATGTAAGGAAGAAAGTGATGTGTATGTGCATCTGAATACTGATAAAATCAGCAGAACATCATGGAGATGGTTCTATTCATCATATGAATTTTCTGTTATGTTATTCTGTAACTCTGAAAGGAATTATTTAAATGTTTATATTAATTGGTTAAAAATGTATTAATATTATAGTATTTTGATTATCTATCCAGATATCGTCTTCTTCAGAAGAGTGACTTCACCACACTCTTCATCAAGTAAGTTTTTTAAAATCTTTTATATATGGATCAGATTATGATTACTAAGTTAGGGATTTTTAAAAAATCTGATTATGTTGGACTGGTAGAAGAGCACTGAACCAAGTAAATACTGCTACCTGAATTACATTAAAAATAATTCAAAACTTCAATGACTTCTTTTAATGTTTTGAATCAGAAAAGAAGGTTCATAAATATTTGAAATTTCACATTTCTACTTGAAGTTGGTATTTAAGCAATAAAGCAGGTACCTACACGTTGGCTTGGGGTAGCTTCTTTAGATTGGGAAATTGTTTATTTTCTCAGATTGTCAATTCAATAAATGCGTCTGTTTTGTTAAACAAGTCAGATTTTGGGTAGTTTTGTAAGTGGGTCATCTTAACTAATTTACTGCCTTTTCATTTTATGAAAAATTAAGAATGCAATTGATCATCAATATGTATCCAACAGTTTGCAATTATGTATCTTTATGATTATCTTAATAATACATGCTAACTACTATGTTTAAAATGCTTCTATTTCAGAACTAGAGAGTTATTACAAGCAAAATTACAAGTACTACTTTGCCTTAAAGAAGACACATTGAGAAAGAAGAAAGATCTCATTGAACCATTGAAGGGTATTCTTGCTTTTAGAAGATTATGTGAGTCGGTTACGTATGTATTTATGCACTATGTTAAAATTCATGCCAACAGAAACGTATAAAGAAGACACATAGAAAACGAGTATTGCGTTATAAATTGTCGCCGCACCGCATCACACTAACAGAAACGTATACTGCATTGTAAATTGTCACACAGCCACAATGCACGAACAAAACGACAAATAAAGCCCTATAAACTGCCGCCGCTGCAACGCGCGGGCACCATACTAGTATATATATATATATATGTATGTGTAACATCCCACATTGGTGGGGAGGAGAACTAAGCACCGCTTTATAAGGGTGTGGATACCTCCCCTATCAAGACGCAACCGGAACAGTCCCCACGAGGATCTCATCACCGGTAACCGGCGGTGACACGGTGGCGGTGGCCGACGGGTAAAGAGGCGCGAGCCACGACGAGGGGACCGGGCGCGGCGGCCTCGGCTGCGCCGGCAGCGCGAGGACCACCGTCCGGCGGTCGTGTGGTGGTGCGACGGAGGCAACGGCGGCGACGGCTTGAGCCGCGGCGGCGGCTCGGGTCGCGGCTTCGCGGTCGGGCTGCGGCTTCGGCTCGGGCTACGACTGCTTCCCTTTCAAGACGAGCACAGATGCTAGCGAGATGGGGATCCATCGGAGAAAAACCCGAAGGATCACGGTGGTGTTGGCGGCGACGGTGATCGGAAGGAGGCGGCGGCTCGGGAGCCGGTTGGCGATCGGCGCAGAGAGAGAGAGAGAGAGGGTGGAGAATTAGGGTTCTTGACTTGTTCTGCAATCCACCCCTCTCTCCCTATTTTATTTAAAAAAAATCGCGGACCGGGGCTCTGGCGGACTGGGCCCGGTCGCGATTTCCTTTAAGCCACCAAACTGATCAGTCTGTTAATCCGGTAACAACTGATCAGTCTGTCTATTTATTTTACGAGCATTTTTAGCCGAAATACTTTTGTCGTTTTAATTAAATAAATAATCAAGTATTCATTTAATTAACCACTTAGTTCGTTTTAATACTAATTAACAATCAGTTAGATTTTTATAGTCCGTTGACCCGGGTGTAACTCTTACGGGTCAATATCGATCGGGTTCGTTAATTCGTCGGGTCAGGACACCCTGTTTCCAACAATCACCACACTTGATTTCTCCACAACACAAACACTCTAGCTCTCTCCCTTCCTCCCTCTTGTTTCGGCCGAGAACCACCCCCAACCACCCTACCGCCGCTGCCGGACCACCACCGGCCACCTCATGCCGCCGCTGCCCCGCCCTACCGGACCAGCGCCAACCGCCACCAACCACCACCGAATCTCCTACTCTCTTTTGTGAGTCTTCTAACTCACATTTTTACCTATTTTCACCCTATGAAACCTTCAAGTCTTGACAATCAAACAACCTAGAATGCTTGTATTTTGTTAGATCAACTAACACAACTCTCTTCTTTACCTCTTTTCTTCCAAGATCAAACACTCTTTTTGTTATCTTTGTGACTTAAAATAGCCAAAGGGTGTGGTGAAACACACTTGTGAAATCAAAAAGAAAGTAATAAGTGTGCCCCAAGATTCTTGTGTTTATGAAATCTTGATTTCAAAGTTAGTTGACTTGACAAAACTCAAGCCTCTTCATGTTAATAAAAAAAATCATGAATGATAACTAACTAAGATGATAAAATGCTTATATGTTTAACTTGGTCCTAACACTTGGAAAAAGTGTTAGTAGATTTATTATTTTCTAGTCCTAGCATAAATGGTGTTAGTGGATTGTCTTTTACTTATTCTTGTCCTAACACAAATTGTGTTAGTAGATTGTTATTATAAATTTGGTCCTAACACTAAATGTGTTAGTAGATATATTTACATCATGCTAACTTGATTAATTGGTCCTATCACAAATAGTGTTAGTAGATTTGGACATTTAAATTGTTAGTGGACTTATAATACTTAACAAAATATTAATAGAGGGAAACTAAAAATAATCATGTCACATGATTATTTAGTAACTTGGGTTAGTAAAAGAAAATAAATAAAAGATGATAAATTTTTGTCATGATTTATTTTATAAAGATTAACCTACAACTTGAAACATAAAATATTTGGATAGAAAATCCATGGAATTCTTTAATAAAAACTTTCCCTTTTTATTGAAAGAATTCATAAACTTTTGTCCAAATATAGCAAAAACATCATGTATATCAAATCATTAAATACTTGGACTTATTATAAAAATTTAAAGATTCTTAAAACTTCTAAAAAGGGCAAAAAGATCTAACATTTGTCTTTTAGGATTAAATGTGGATTTTATATAAATAAATAATTTTTATAAAAATAAATACAAGTCTTACATGTTGGAAGACTTAATAAAATTCTTAAGACCACTTGAAAACTCAAAACGATCAAAAACATAAGGACGTTGCGTAGTAATAAAACCGGGACCACACGGCGATATACGCGAAAACGTAAATGTTAGAGACTTTCTTTTAAACAAGATTTCTCATCATGTTTTATAAAGATAAACATTTATAAGTCCAAGTGCCGTAATGATGTTTATTTTTAAATGTTTAAGGAAATAAATATTTCATGTCGATGAAATATTAAACGATTTCGAATTATTAAAATGATTAAATGTTGTGACTTAGAATATATCTTTCAAACGATTCATGTTTTAAAAGAACTTTAAATGATTATTCATTTGACTAACTATTATTTGCAAAAGTTTAAATTATGTTTTATTCACCAAGTAATGTTAATCATAATTATTTAAAAATAATTACAACTTGCATGATTAACAAATCAAACACATAATTAATTACTTAAAAATAATAATACGAACTTATGAAAATAATAATAAACAAATGATTGTAGACCTTATGCATGTACCTATTTAATTATTTAGGACGTTACGTGCTACCGTGCCTACACTGTTTATTACCACCTACCTGCTGAATCTGTGAGTTTCACGGCCCCTTTTCTTTTAACTGTTTTATACTTTGGGGGAGAAATCATGAAATCTGATAAATGTTTTTTACTTAATATTATGGTTTATCTATTAGCCGTATGACTGCTTGTTCTCTTACTGATTGCCCAATTTCGTACATTATCGTTATAAACGTTTGTACAACCTTATCCCACCATTAATTGATTTCAATTAGTTCTGTACGAAACGATAGCTAGTGAATAGATCTATTTGGGTTGACAACCCCACCCTAACTGGTAGCTCCAGTTCTGACTTCGGATTGTCTGGGGGTACACGTCAGTTATTCTGCTCTGTTCAGCATCTCTCGGGCGAGATGCTATGGGTGGGTAAACCGTTAGTATTTGAAATCAAGGTTCAGGTGAGATCATACAACCACAACGGTAAACCAACGTAATATTTAAGTATACCCGAAATATGTTTTACAAACATCAAATGATAAATCATAAACCTGTGAACCTCACCAACTTTATGCTGACCCCTTTTAAACTCATGATTTCTTAGGTATTTGATGCAAACATCGGAGGACATGCAAATGGGGCTTTATCATGCTATCGGACCTGCTTTTGGAGTCATAGTCCCATTTATCCAAATAAACCGTTTTATGTTTTAACATTAATTTAGACATTATGATTTTCAAATGTAAGAGATTATCATTTCCACTATCTTTCCGCTGCAAATTGAAATGACGTAATGTTATGAAGTTTAAATTTATTAGATGTTGTTCTATGTATCCTCGACTATGATTCCATTCTCGCTCACACCCAACACCGTTGACCGGGGTGTGACAGATTGGTATCAGAGCCGTGAGTATAGCGAACCAGGATAAACAAACAAAACAAAAACCGAACCTGGACTATAACCCACTCCGAAGCTACCATTTGCATGCAAGACCTCTCCTTCAACATGTTTACTATTGCTAGCTTATGTGTTACTTATGCATTGATTTATATGTAGTTATGACGTAACTAATCCATGTTTCCTATTGGAATATTTATCGCAGAGATGGCTTCCAAGGAAGTCATTTGCATTCCCGATTCCGACGGGGAGCAAAGTGTGGAGGACTACACCCTTCACCAGAGGACCCCACTCCTGAGGACTATACGCCCTCGCCGGAGGATCACGTACCATCGAGCCCCGAGCTAGAGGCGGCTAGTGTTGATACCATCCATCGATCCACCATACCATCCAGTTTCTTGAGGCCACTTAGGCCCCTTACCTCTGACGACACACCAGACCACCCTGCTCCCACCGCCACTGCTGGCGGTGTGGCCCCTATTGGTGCTTCGAGCACCACTGACCCCTTTGCAGACCGTGAGCGGTCTGTAAAGACCTACGTCACCACACCTGGCGGCGGTAGACGGGGATACACCCCGGGACGGGCACCTGGTCCATGCCGTGATGCTGGTGCTACGCCCTGAGGAGCCTGCGCCCAAGAGGCGCTATGTGTTCAAGCTACCTCACTTAGCTTGGATGCAGGACCAGGTACATGCATGGAGGATCGAGGAGGAGATCCCGAGCAGCTATGCACAGGGCGAGTCCTCTCTCCCTGATCCCTCCCGCCGTGTCCCGATGGGCATCTAACCCTTCACAGGGGAGCCCATACCCGACACAGTACCTCTCTTGGTGGCCCGCCTGAGGCGCCTTGAGACGGACCTTGGTGAGTTTGATGCAGACGTCGCCCAGCTTCTGACCACTGGGGAGGTTAAGGTCCTTAGGGATCGGACATCCATGCTGGTGAGACGCATGTGCACCGCTAATAGCGCCATGGACACCCTTCATGCACACATGACTGGGGTTAGCATGGCCACCACCGACCTGCTTCTCTTGCACGAGAGTCTGCAGAGGAGAGTCGCCGCACTGGAGCTTCTATCTGGACAAATCCTCTCCACCCTCCTTGCTATGACCCAGGTCCCGACCTTCTTTATCATGCCCCCAGATCCACCACCACCACCACCCTTCTAGGTAGATTTGACCTAGTCTTTTGATCGCCATTTTATAGATGAAACATGTTGTTATCTTTTGATGAATGACCGAGACTGCGAGCCCATGATGAAAACTTGTTTCTTTTGGTATGTTTTATCTGTATTATGGTGGAAAAACAATGGTTGTAGGATGATTATGATTAATGTTATGTCTCTTTTTATGATATCTGGATTTGTTATTGTCATGTTATGGTTGCGTTATTTATGTCATTATTATTGTTATGACACGTTATGTTACCCCTCCTTTCTATATTATGTTTCTTGGTTGTGTTTGCGCGTAATATGTTATGGCAATTGATGTATGTCGTTGCAGTTATTCTCGAGCATGCAATAACCCCATTTACATATTATCTAAAATTTTGTTTATGTGACATATGTAACTTAAAGCGAAATCATGCCACCACGACGCCGAACCACCAGAAACACTTCACCTCCTCCTGCTATGACCGCTGCTGAAATCGAGGAGATGATTGCTCGTCGCGTCGCTGAAACTATAGTTGCTGCTGAAACCCAACGTCAAAACGATGATGGGCACGCGGTAAGAACGAACTGACCAATGTTAGAAAACCTTAGACTACAATTCTAAAAATTGTATTCAAACGTTTCAACCTAACAAATGCAGGCCCCCGTGAATGTTCATATAAAGACTTTATGAATTGCAAACCCTCGAATTTCAAGGGTTCTGAAGGCGTTGTTAGTTTAATTCGCTGGTTTGAAAAGATTGAGTCCGTCTTCCGCATAAGCAACTGCCCTGAGCAGTACATGGTTAAGTATTCCACATGCACGCTTACTGATAGCGCACTGACTTGGTGGAACTCCCATGCTGACGCTATGGGAACTGATTTGGCCTACGCCATGAAGTGGGACGAGCTCAAACAACTGCTTCGCGATGCGTATTGTCCTAGAGAAGAGCTTCAGAAAATCAAAGTTGAGTTCTGGAACCTATCCATGAATGGAGCCGATGTTGCTGGCTATACAAAAAAGGTTCCGTGAGCTCGCTCACCTCTGTCCAACCATGATCACTCCGCTGTACAATAAGATTGAACGGTACATTTGGGGACTTGCACCGCATATCCAGGGGAATGTCCTTTCCTCAAATCCTCAGACTTTTCAGGATGTTGTGCGTCTGGCATACAACCTTGTTTACCAAGCTAACCGTCAAGGTGTGAACCTTGGCAAGAAACAGTCTGAGAGCAAACCCCCTGATGCTAGTACCACACCCTCTTCAAGCAAGAAGCCTGATAACAAGCGGAAACAAGGATTCTGGAAGAATCATGATGAGAAGACCCCTGCCAAGGAAGCCGAACCAGTGAAAGTCTACGCTGCTACGACCATTGCTCATGTTGTCCGAAAGACCGGATATACCGGTGGAGCACCCCTGTGCAACAAATGCAGCCTCTACCACACCCTCGATTGTGGAAACGTCTTCTGCAATATCTGCAAGACAAAAGGGCATGTAGCACGCGATTGTCCGAAGCGCACCTATTACGGTTGCGGAGCTACCGGACACTACAAGAAGGACTATCCGAAGGCAAGGAACCAGGATGCTAATCATGCTAGAGGAAGATCCTTTGTGATCAATGCCGGAGACGCTCGCCGTGACCCCAACACGGTGACGGGTACGTTTCTACTAAATAATCATTACGCTTGTGTTTTATTCGATACTGGTGCCGATAGAAGCTTCGTGTCTACCTAATTTGGCCAATTACTTGAAATTACTCCTGTTGCCTTAGACACTAAGTTCACAGTAGAATTAGCAAACGGAGAATTAGTAGAAACTGGAATAATCTATCAAAATTTCTCGCTATAACTTTCTGACTATTCCTTCAGCATCGATTTAATGCCCGTTGAATTAGGAAGTTTTGATGTAATCATTGGCATGGATTGGTTATCAAGGAACCATGCGGAAATTGTGTGCCATGAGAAGATAGTAAGAGTGCCACTTGCAGATGGCAACACTCTAAACGTGCAAGGCGAAAAGAGTGGAACCAAGTTGAATCTCATATCAAGTATGAAGGCATGGAAATTCCTCCGTAAAGGATGCCATGCCATACTGATAACGGGTGTCGTGACCGCTATACAAATAATCCTAACTACCTATAGACAGGGTAAGTCGGGTATCAATCCAGGGGAGTTGGTGGTTATTAGTGATCCTAATTACTTAATCTAAATTACTGTCACTAACTTAGATAAACTAAACTAAACCTAAATAGTAAAATTATAAAAAGTTGCCTCTTGGCTGTTGAAACTGATTTATATTAATTCTAAGAAAACTAACTTTAACTCGATTGAGAAACAGTAAATTAAAACGTGACAACCTCAGGATCCCGGTTAGCTAATTCATAATCCAATTCAGTTAACCAATTCAACCCAATCCAACCTACGATCTATTCACCACACGTGCTAAAGATAGTCCTAGAGCTATGCTATGAAAGGTAGTCCGGGAGCGGGGGGCACGTATGCAATCAAAACGCAAGATAAATAGAATTAAATTGAACATCTATATGAATCAAACATTGTCACTATGTTTATAGAGTCAGAAAATAGACAAAGAATAACTGAAAAGGATAAAGAAAACGCTAACCGTTCACCGTCGGGTTCACTCAGACTTAGCCGAACATCACAAACATCACAGAATTGTTTAGAATTGAGGAAAACAATGAAAAACTAACCAAGATTCGTTCCCAGACGGCTCTGGCCGAAAAAACGAAGTTAAAAACCCTAAAAACGAAGTAGCGATCTTTAAATACGTAAAAGAATCGAGAAAATCGTTTTTCTGCCGACATCAAACCCTCGCGTGGCGCGAGGGATTCTTTTCCTCTTGTCGCGGCATGATCCGCTACTTAGGCCGTAAATTCTTTAATTGATGCTTCCGTTGCATTCACACTATATGTAAAATAATTAATTGGAGCCATGTATAAAGCACGTGACCTCGATCCATAGTTCCTTTTCTCTTGTTACTTGTGTTCACTTCATGATTTTATTTCCAGCCCATATGACATCGATGCTCCTTTTGTTTTGCTTCAACTCATTCATTTAAACTTCAACACTTGGTCTTCAATTACCATTCATGAAGCCACCTGTTTCTCAAATACACATTTAGAGTCTTACCAACATAACTTTCATACATAAAATCTCATCATTAAAAGTAAATAACATAAACTAACATTTAACGATAAGTATAACTTGTTATGCATTATAACTCGAACTCAATTTAATTGCACCGTTTAAGCTCATTTACATCATAATAAACTAAACACCAAAACCGAATTATTTAATATACTTTAGACTAAACTTGGTGTGTTTAGGGGATAATTAATATTCAATAATATAAACTTTTAAGACTCTCATCACATCCCCACACTTATCTTTTTCCGTCTCGGAAAAACTGCCACGGAATCATAATCGGGAAATCAATCTCATAACCATTTAACCTTTTAATTTATCCACCGATTCAATTCCACAAACCATAATGTAATCACATGAACTAACTGCAATTGCCAATATTTCGGTCCGACTAAACCCAACCACTGACCTTTTGTTTCGCCCCCAAAGTGTTTATAATTTACCGAATAGAGTTATCAGTCTGCATATGTGTCCCACATTCAGAAAGTTCAAGTTCAACCTACTCCCGAATCAAATTCAGTCAAAGTAAAGCGTATTTAAGATTATATTTATAGATTTGTCCCAACCTCCCTTAAATCAGATACTCAGATGTCCAAAGAATAGTGGAATAGATGGATGGTGAAGCTTTTGAGCATTTATTTTTCTAATTTGCTATTTTTTTTTCCTTTTTTTTCTCTTTTTTTTTTATTTTCTTTTTTTTTCTCATTTTTTATTTTTTTCTAATTGGTTAATTTTAACTATGATTACCAACGAACATCATCAGAGGTACTCTCTCACAAGGTCTTACCCCCGAGATCATACGTGAGTATTTTGCCCGCGAAATCCAGAACATCATCAGAGGCACGCACCACGGGATACTATCCTTAGTTTGTACATGAGTATTTTGTCCCTTCACTCTAAAATTATTAACCGAATTATTACCTAATATGCTCAAAGATGGAAAGATGGGGCGCCGTTATTTCTCGGATTTGCTTTCGCAAAAAGATCATAACGTGCCAGGTTATTCTAAGGACATATAAGTCTCTAATTTAAAGTGGTCTTTTTCCTCCTAATCATCAGTTTCAATCTTCCTATCACCCCTAAAATGGGAACCCACTAGCAGACTGATTTAGTTACATATTTATACAACAATAAACACAAAGGGATTATTAAGCTATTCCTAAGTCAGTTGGGCCTACCGACACATCACAGACTAGTCATATTTTCCATTCTCTCCTTGTCTAACACTTTTCCCTTTCTTTATTTATTTTTATTTTTGAAAACTGATTCCCAATTGTACTATCATTTTCCATGATTTGCAATTAATCCAAAGACATTTTTCAAATTTTTTCAACTTTTTTTTTTTTTTTTTTTTTGTTAAACACACACAAAAAATAAACACAACTACGTGTTATTCCCCTCCCCACACTTGAGTTCAACATTGCCCTCAATGTGACTAAAGAAACAACAAAAATAAATAAGAAATAAAAATAAACAAACTTGCAAGAGTAAAGTACAAGAGTATGGAAAGAGTACATCGACCTGATTGTAGTTAGAAACATGTTTGATATAGCTGGAACTCCCATGACTCCTCCCCACACTTGCACTTTGCCAAGCAACTACAAAACTACAAACACACTAAAAAAATAAATTAAATGCAAATAGTAAAAAAAAAAATCCTAAACTCACTTTCGTAGGAATCACGGTTGCATTTAGCGTATGCAACAAGCCTTTTAAACCCCTCGGTAGCCCGAGTGGACGAGTGAAGTCTCGTGAGGGTTTCTAGTGAACACACCCACAAAGTTCTCAGGTTGCCTCCCGAAAGCGCTAAGTTTTAGGTCTTCAGCCAGACCGTTACCTGATTTGCTTCATGGTGGTCTCAATTCACATTTTCCTACCGAATTACCAATGAACGCTCGGTATTTGACTCGCCTCTTCAGTTTCTTCAGGCCACACTTACCAAGTACATTAGCGATGAAAGCTCGATATTTCACACGTCTTCTAATTTTTCTCTTTATGCTTGCCATGTGAAAAATATTAAACCAAAAATTAAAAACAAATTTGTCATGAATCGAACACTTACCTGTTGAATTGCCCACGTATGCTCGGTAGTTGATATGTCGCATCCAATCTTGCACTTGCACACGTGACACCTCTAAGTCATCATTGCGGAGTTTTTTACATTGCATTCGCCCAACATCTGTCTCAACCACCTTCCTCTTCCTCACCAACTTCTCTTCGGTTACCTGCACACATTTAACAATTTGATTAATATTTAAAAGAAAAGGATTAGTGTTACCTGGTGGACTCTCAGTCGTGGATTCTTCAACATGCGTATCTTCAGTCGGCTCCAAACATTGAATTACATGTTCGGGAAAATTCGAAACCTCCACTTCCTCTTCATCGTCACTAATGTCCGTTGCACTAATCGGGGTTTCATCAGCTGAACTAACCTCACTCTTCTTAGGACTCGAGACATCCTCCTCTATCTCCACCTCAACCATGGTGGTTTCATCCTCGGGTTCTTCAATAATCGAGGTAGTCGGTGTGGTATTAGCCTCCACAACCGCCTCCTCGATTTGAGACAATATCCACGCTTGTTTTTCCCGATACTTTTCAAAACCCGACAAGCCTTGCGGACGAATTTCTTGTTCCTTCACTAAAATATCATATTTGTAATCTAACAACTGTATGTGGTGTTGTCTTGAATGGCGAGGTTGAACTAACTCTTTCTCAATTTGGGATAAATGTGGTCTTCTTCGAGCTACCTCAATACCTTCAGATTGATGAAACGTTGGACACGATCTCGGTTTTTGCCTTGAATATTCATAATCATGCCCTTGACTATACACATGGCGGTCCCCGTATACCTGATAAAAGTTACTACACTCGTCCCGATAACCTGATTGGCAACCGCCTAGAGAATCCAATGGAGGTGCTCTAAAATGCGAGTAAACTGAATTTTCATGTTCAGTTCTCGTTCGTGAAAGTCTTTGAGCAGCTTCTCTTCTACGTGTATACTCTTCCTCCCTTTGAACCTCAGTTGGTGTCACAATTCTTGGTACCCCGCATTCAAACCGTACCTGATTCCCTCCTCGGTTGTAAGAGAACTGTGGTACACCCCGAGGAGGTTGATTGTAATTCTGCTGTGATTGATATTGGAGGTAATGGGGATACCCAAGGTCACTCTTGTACTGATCCTCGTAGACTGGATGAGAATAGTGATGATTGTAGCCCTCCTGGTAGCCTGCAAAAGACGTGACATTAGTTTCATAAATATTATAAGAATACACATCATGGTTTAAATAATTATTTGTCTTAGATTGAGAACATCCCTGATTGTGTGATGATGGAGGCTCTTGATATTGGTAATATGAATCTTCGTACTCCTCCTCATCCTCTGAATCCTCCACGATTCGAATTCCACTTGGTAACGTCGGGCAAAATTTGATTCTGTGATAAAAACTCTCGCAGTTGTAACACTTTTCCTCTTTCCCCATGTTGATCTTTAAATCGACCTGCAATGATCAAAAACAAAGAAACCACCTGCGTAGCACTGCTCGAAATGATAGAATAAACGCAATGGAATCGGAGAATGGGCAATCCGAACAATTTTTATGATTTTTTTTTTGTCAAAGATAAAAAAAATAATAAACTATACTAAGAAAATTAAAATGCAAAATAAAAAGAAAATATTTTTTGTTTTATTTATTTTTTTGTTTTTTTTATGAGTTTTTAGAAAACGAACAAAACAAGAAATTAACTAAAAAAAAAACTAAAATCGCTAATAAGCGCACGTACTCCCCGGCAACGGCGCCAATTTGATAACGGGTGTCGTGACCGCTATACAAATAATCCTAACTACCTATAGACAGGGTAAGTCGGGTATCAATCCAGGGGAGTTGGTGGTTATTAGTGATCCTAATTACTTAATCTAAATTACTGTCACTAACTTAGATAAACTAAACTAAACCAAAATAGTAAAATTATAAAAAGTTGCCTCTTGGCTGTTGAAACTGATTTATATTAATTCTAAGAAAACTAACTTTAACTCGATTGAGAAACAGTAAATTAAAACGTGACAACCTCAGGATCCCGGTTAGCTAATTCATAATCCAATTCAGTTAACCAATTCAACCCAATCCAACCTACGATCTATTCACCACACGTGCTAAAGATAGTCCTAGAGCTATGCTATGAAAGGTAGTCCGGGAGCGGGGGGCACGTATGCAATCAAAACGCAAGATAAATAGAATTAAATTGAACATCTATATGAATCAAACATTGTCACTATGTTTATAGAGTCAGAAAATAGACAAAGAATAACTGAAAAGGATAAAGAAAACGCTAACCGTTCACCGTCGGGTTCACTCAGACTTAGCCGAACATCACAAACATCACAGAATTGTTTAGAATTGAGGAAAACAATGAAAAACTAACCAAGATTCGTTCCCAGACGGCTCTGGCCGAAAAAACGAAGTTAAAAACCCTAAAAACGAAGTAGCGATCTTTAAATACGTAAAAGAATCGAGAAAATCGTTTTTCTGCCGACATCAAACCCTCGCGTGGCGCGAGGGATTCTTTTCCTCTTGTCGCGGCATGATCCGCTACTTAGGCCGTAAATTCTTTAATTGATGCTTCCGTTGCATTCACACTATATGTAAAATAATTAATTGGAGCCATGTATAAAGCACGTGACCTCGATCCATAGTTCCTTTTCTCTTGTTACTTGTGTTCACTTCATGATTTTATTTCCAGCCCATATGACATCGATGCTCCTTTTGTTTTGCTTCAACTCATTCATTTAAACTTCAACACTTGGTCTTCAATTACCATTCATGAAGCCACCTGTTTCTCAAATACACATTTAGAGTCTTACCAACATAACTTTCATACATAAAATCTCATCATTAAAAGTAAATAACATAAACTAACATTTAACGATAAGTATAACTTGTTATGCATTATAACTCGAACTCAATTTAATTGCACCGTTTAAGCTCATTTACATCATAATAAACTAAACACCAAAACCGAATTATTTAATATACTTTAGACTAAACTTGGTGTGTTTAGGGGATAATTAATATTCAATAATATACACTTTTAAGACTCTCATCACATACTAGCACACGTAACTGAGAAGAAACCGAAAGAGAAGCGAATGGAAGATGTTCCCGTTGTCCGCGAATACCCGGAAGTCTTTCCCGAGAACTTGCCAGGTTTATCTCCAACGCAATAAGTAGAGTTTCGCATTGACTTAGCACCCGGTGCCGCCCCCGTTGCCAGGTCTCCGTGTCGTCTGGCACCATCCGAAATGCAAGAGTTATCTAGTCAATTACAAGAATTGCTAGATAAAGGCTTCATCCGTCCAAGCCACTCTCCATGGGGAGCACCCGTGTTATTTGTTAAGAAGAAATATGGAACTTTTTGGATGTGCATTGGCTACAGAGAACTAAACAAGTTGACCGTGAAGAACCGTTACCCGCTTCCTAGGATCGACGACCTATTTGATCAACTTTAAGAATCAAGCTTCTACTCCAAGATCGATTTGAGATCAGGATACCATCAACTCAGAGTTAGAGACGAAGATGTTTCGAAGACAGCATTCAGAACCCGCTATGGCCATTATGAATTCCTCATAATGCCATTTGGTTTGACAAACGCACCAGCTGTGTTCATGGATTTAATGAACCGCGTATGCAAACCTTATCTGGATAAATTTGTTATCGTGTTCATTGACGACATCCTTATCTACTCCCGTAGTAAAGAAGAACACGAACAACATCTGAGACTTATCCTAGAATTGTTGAAGAAGGAAGAACTTTACACGAAATTTTCCAAATGTGACTTTTGGATTCGTGAGGTGCACTTTTTGGGTCATGTGATCAACGATCGAGGTATTCACATGGATCCCAAAAAAATTGAAGCAATCAAGGATTGGAGTACGCCAACGACTCCAACCGAGATTCGACAATTCTTAGGTCTCGCTGGCTATTACCGCCGATTCATTGAGAACTTCTCAAAGATAGCCCAGCCGCTGACCGCTCTGACCCAAAAAGATAAGAAGTTCATATGGGATGCTAAGACTGAAGCAACATTCCAGTTGTTGAAGCAAAACCTATGTGATGCCCAGATTCTATCACTACCTGACGGAATCGAAGACTTCATTGTATACTGCGATGCATCGCATCAAGGTTTAGGTTGTGTATTAATGCAACGAGAGAAAGTCATCGCCTACGCATCACAGCAACTGAAGATTCACGAGAAGAATTATACGACTCATGATTTAGAACTCGGAGCCGTTGTCTTCGCCCTTAAAATCTGGAGGCACTATCTCTATGGTACTCAATGTACCATATTCACTGATCACAAAAGCCTCCAGCACATTTTCAATCAGAAGGAATTGAACATGAGACAACGCCGATGGGTGGAACTGCTGAATGATTACGAATGCGAGATTCTTTATCACTCGGGCAAGGCTAACGTTGTAGCTAACGCCTTGAGCAGGAAAGAACGCGTCAAACCACTTCGTGTTCGAGCATTAAGTATGACCATACGCTCGAATCTCACTTCGCAAGTGCGTGACGTAAAGATTGAAGCCCTCAAACCGGAAAACCTGAGTGAAGAAGGTTTACGTGGAATGGAGAAGCAACTGGATGAGAATCCTGATGGAACCAAGAACTTCATGGATAGACTATGGGTACCTGTTTATGGAGTTTTAAGGCAATTAGTATTCGATGAGGCGCACAAGTCAAGATATTCCATTCATCTCGGATCAGATAAGATGTACCACGGTCTGAAGAAACAATTCTGGTGGCCAAACATGAAAGCCGAGATAGCCACCTATGTCGGCAAATGCTTGACGTGTTCAAAGGTCAAGGCCAAATACCAGAAACCTTCTGGATTGTTAACTCAGCCGGTAATTCCGGAATGGAAATGGGAAGAAATATTCATGTACTTTATCACGAAATTGCCTAAGTCTAGATCTGGATATGACGCTATCTGGGTGATAGTAGATCGATTGACAAAATCTACGCATTTCCTACCAGTCAAAGAGAAGGATAACATGGATAGACGAGCCCAACTCTATATTAAGGAAGTCGTCTCACGACATGGTGTGCCTATATCTATCATATCCGATCGTGATAGCCGTTTCACCGCAAACTTTTGGAGATCTCTACAGAAAGCTTTGGGTACTCGACTTGATATGAGTACTGCCTACCATCCACAGACAGATGGCCAAAGTGAGAGGACGATCCAAACACTCGAAGGATATGCTGAGAGCATGTGTGATTGATTTCGGACCTAATTGGGATGAGCATCTCCCTCTTGCAGAATTCTCTTATAACAACAGTTATCACACCATCATTCAAGCCGCTCCCTTCGAAGCACTTTATGGAAGAAAGTGTAGATCCCCACTCTGCTGGACTGAGATTGGAGACAGTCAGTTAACTAGTCCCGAGTTAATCTTTGAAACGACTGAGAAAATCTTTCAAGTTCGTAATCGCCTGAAAGCTGCTAGAGACAGACAAAAGAGCTACGCCGACAACCGACGCAAACCCTTGTCCTTCAAAAAAGGTGATCGCGTCATGCTAAAGGTGTCATCAGGTTCGGCAAACGAGGAAAGCTCAGCCCTCGTTACATTGGCCCCTTTGAGATCACCGAGACCATTGGACCAGTAGCTTACCGTTTAGACCTGCCTGCTGAAATTGCCTGAGCGTGTGGATCTTCTACTTAATCGTAATGAAATCAATGTAAACGAGTAAAACACAGAGAGTAAATACAAATATGCTTTGTATTAACCACAGAGATGACCACATAGTACATAGAGAAGATATGACTCGGAAGCTCTTTAATTCTATACAAGACATCCTATTTATACAAGCTGAACCACGACCGGCCGAACCTGAGGTTCGGCCACACGATCGGAGCTGTCCGAACTCCAGGTTCGCTGGGAGTTCGGACCTCAGCTATATTGTGTGATTCGTCTTTTAATCGATACTTCACATGACGATCAGGACTATGTATCAACAAACTCCCCCTCGGCATGTGCAGTATCATCTCCTCTATTCAAACTTATATCTTGTATCTTCAATCAAACTCTTCCTCGATCTTGCCGATGAGTTCAATCTTGAATACTTGATATTGCATCGTGTGTAATCTCTTTATCAACAATCTTCAGAAGACTTGAAGTTGTGATGTTCTCTTCCCACTTAAAAACCTGCCAATCATAAATAATCTTCGTGCAAAATGTCTCTTCGAGACTCCAAGATATTTTGATTTTGAAAATTGATTTTGTATTTCATGTTGATCAATCGAAAACAAACAAGAAACAAAATCTTTTTGGCTTTAAGAATTTTTATATCAAAACACACCTAAACTTTTTTTGGTATTTTCTTGATAAGAAAAGTAAAAGCATTACAAAATTAGACACTATTTTTGTCTTTTGTGAGAAAGATCACAACTTGGGATCATATTGGTCACAACATGCTGAACTACATTTCAATTTCAATTATTGAAGCACATAAGCCATGTCGATTGCAGATATAATTTGTCCAACTTTAAACTCTGGCAGAATCATACTCATAACATCTGGATATGTTAAGATATTGATTAAATTTGCATTGACCAGTGTACCCCACATTATCAAACATACTCAGATATGGTTTTGCTTATCACATTTTGTGATTTCATCTGTGATTTTAATCACATAATGATTGTAACCATGATATAGTAAACTGTGTTCCATGCAAAAAGAACTAATAACGTTAAATCGTCTACCTTAAGGTCGATCTTTCGATACGCAGATAAGGCCTCGGATTTAACAAAATAAGAAAATAAAACAAGTTGAAGTTGTATAACTCAACAACAATCAGGTTGTTACTCCCATACACGCAGAGAAAGTCCGATGAGTTATACGAAACACCAAAGAAAATAAAGCAGAACGTCAAACGAACAACGATCAGGTCGATCTTTCGATACGCAGAGAAAGTCCGATCGTTTGACAAAATAAAGAAAATCAAAAAAATTTAAATCTTTGCAAAATGAACACATGTATACACAGTATCTTCTCATTTTATTTTTCACAAATCTTTTTCTTGATATATCATGAGATATGTATCAAGATGTTGTCCACTAGGTCAAGCATAAGATTTAGTGTATATCACATTTGTATGCTTTCTGATTTGCCGAGCCTACCTTACACATCGATCAAATGGTCTTATGGCTTTTTCATCTACTTTATCCATGAGTCAGACAATGTCAGCCAATGTACCATCATTTCCCAAACATGCCGGATACAATTTCTCATTTTTCAATGTTTTTGGCTTTTTGCATTTTTCAATGTTTTTGTCTTTTTCAAATTTCTCCCCCTAAAAATGACAACTCTATTATATAGATTTTCATTTTTACTATTTGAAAAACAACACACTATTTTTGTATTTTTTTCAACAACAAACTCCCCCTCAGAATGAGGCGAAGTGAAAAAACAAGAAAAATTGATCAACCAACACGAATACTAGTAGTTTAGCCTTTTGAAAACAAAAAAAAAATTGATTTGGAAATTTAATTTAATTAGCACAGATATTTCACAATCAGCAATTATGCAATCACCGAACGATCTTCCTGAAACACATGTTTGACACCAAATAAATCATTAGTCGCTTTGGGATCGACCCGATTCAACAACGTCGGGTCGCCCGGTGTCTTCCACAAAGTCATCTTTGGCCTTTGAAACAACTTTCGGTTTCCAAATTTGTAAAAATTTTAATTTTTGATCGGAACCTGAATCAGATTCAACCGACGTACTCGATTTAGACCAAGACGAGTTACGAGTTGATTTAATCTTTGGAGACCAAGGTTCATCAAAAATATAACCTTTGTTATCCACATATTTAGCAGTTTTGTGAATATATGCAATCGTCGGACAATCAGCAGCGAGATGTCCCGGTTGACGACATACATAACAAAGTCTTTCTCTAAAATTGTTTGAAAATTGTTTCGATTGTTGAGAATCAGATGAATGTTCAGAATGAAAGTTATCAAATAAACCATCAGAAGAATCATACCTAGGAGATGGACTCCTTGAAGATGAAGATCTTCTAGAATAATAAGAAAATTCCTTCTGAGACGGTGATTTCTTTGCAACTTTTGCTTTAGGAACCTTCTCAGCCTTCACTGGTTTCTTAGCTTGAATCGTGCTTCCTTCACTTTGTAACCCAAACCTTTATGTTTGAATCCTTGAGTCTTTGAAGAATTGGACGAAGAACCCGAAGCAACTCTGGACTTAGCATCACTAGTGAATTTATCTTTAATATCTTTCAGCTTGTTCTTCTCAATCAACTCTTTTTCTGCTTCAGTTGCAGATGAAGAACTTGAAGCAACCTTATCAAAAACTTTTTTATTCTCAAACAAAACAGATTTTGAAACAAATTTTGGAACGTCACCCAAAGATTTTTCCTTCTTCTTAGATTTAGATTTGTTCTTCTTGGGTGGAGTGGCAAATTTTGAGTAATCATGCCCTTCAGCCTTAGGATCAAGCGGAGCAGAAGTAACTTCAATTAAATCCACTGGTTGAGGTACCGAATGAACATTTTCGTCCTTAGACTTCTCAGAACTCTGATCCTGCTTGTATAAAAAATTGAGCAATGTCGGTGACAAATTGCAATTCTTAACTTGCCTTTTCAACTCCAAAATCTCCAATTTCAAGTCATTAATTTTCTATAGACCTTCAAACACCTCTTGTTGTGACTTGATGAATTTTGAATTGAGATCGTCATATTCATAAGTTTGTAGCTTCCGGATCTCACATTCAGCATATAATTCTTCAAGCATATTTTCTCTCTTTTGCTTGTAGATCTCAACATCTTTAGTTAACACTTCATTCTTCTCTCTGTAAAGAACATTTTCATCTTGAAGCATAGAGATTGAAGCTTCTCAATGGTCACAGCAGTTTTTGCAATAAGAGCAGTAGCCTCTTCATATTTTTGCTGAAGCGGATAACTCTTCTCAAACAGATTTTCAAAGTCTTGAGCTGCATCTAAAGCTTCAGCTTTAGCCTTCGCACACTCGTCAGCCAATTGAGCCTTTTCCTTTAAAACACCTTCATGAACATGAACCAACTCATAATATTTCTTTTGAAAATCTTCTAACTCTTTCTTGAGCACCAAAATCTCCTCAGTTGATAGTTGACACCTTTGTTCAAAACCCGCAACCTGCTGAAGCAATCTTTTACATTTAACACATTCAAACTCGTCAACTTTTGAACTATTAGAAACTTTAGGCAAATCATCTTGAACCAAAGATGCACTTGAATACAAATCAGAATCTGTCAGAAAACTGTCATCATCAGCATGACGAACAGTCAGAGCAACAGTAATTGGAACATGATCCTTTTTAACTTCTGAATCTGCATTCCATGCAAATTCATTTGAATGCACAAATGTATTAGTCCAATCATGAGCAAGAGTGGCAGATTTCTTCTCAACCTTCTCGGCTTCATTTGATGGATGAAAAACTAAATGTGCATGTTGACCAGTCTTCAATTTACTTTCCGCAGAACTTGGACATTCTCGAGCAAAGTGACCATAAACGGAACACTTATAACATTTCACCTTAGACTTGTCCAAACCAATCTTCCCTTCCTGATTCAGTCTCTTTTTACCAATTCTATTGAAAAATTTCTTTGTTCTTCGAACTAACATAGCATACTGTGACAATCCGACTTTTCAGGTCATTTTCTAACATTAACTGAATGTAAAACGTATTAAATGTTGTGTGAACATTTATGTGCTTATCTGCGTTGACTTTACCAATTAGGGTTTTGTGTAGTAATCACTAAACGAGCATACACTTAAGTCTAGACGTTTGATATTCTATGATTTTATGTAAATCATATGTTACGATTTCATGTGAACGTTGCGTCATTTTATGTGACAAGTATATCCTATTATGTTAGGTGATAAATATATATAATTTAATCACATTTATGATTTTATGTAATTTAAGAATTCTAATTACAAGTTATTAATCATAGAGTTATGTACCTTAAATATGTAAGTTATATGTTTAGAACCCATGATTTTATGAGAATTAAAATGGAGAATCGAAAATTATTTTCTATGATTTTATGTAGCCATTTAAATTCATACTTTCTCATTAACGTCATACGACTTATATATTTGGACGTTCCTCGTATATTCGTCGTTATTTGTTCCTTCGTTAACCTCCGTTAGTGGTCCGTTAGCACTCTTATACTTGAGGGACCCTTTCTGCAAATTCCTAAACTTCATTTATTGATAAAAGATGGAGGGTTATTCCTGTAATTACTTAAACTATGAAACCAACCTTTGTAAATTCATGAGGGACTAAAGGTGTCATTCAAGGAAACTTAATTCTTAATGGCATTAACGAGCATTCACGATGGACATCGGTTTCGACCGATTCAATCCATCCCTTTTCGGTTTCTCTTCTTTGATCATCAAGTTAGCTTCAATGATATGAGAATATCATTACAATCACGCTCCCATTCGCTAATATCCTCTCAACTCCCGTCTCACTCTCTCGTTTCTCTTTTCCGGCAACTCGTAAACACCACCGAAACCACCACTGTCCCTCACTGTTACATCACTTTTCGATCACCACAAAGATCGCAAGACCCTTACGAGCAACCTGGTGTAATCAGAAGTTCAAATCGCGACCACGCTCGGTGTTCGCGTTTACGTTTCGGGTTTATTTTCGGCTCCCAAATCATCTTGAATCTCATCTACGGCTCAAGGTAATGGTTCCCCTCTGTTAATCGCACACTTTTACGAGTATTATTTGAGTTTTGCGATTTTCCGGCGACCGGAACTAGGGTTCCGATCACCGGAATTCTCTGATGAAGAAGATGAAGTCTGTCGGGTTCGGGTTAAATAAATTGGGGTTGGGTTTGTATAACAGATGCCAATCTGGCACGGGTGGTTTGGGCTTTGGTCTGTTACGCAGGAGACGCGGGTTCGAGTCCCGGTCTCACCTTTTTAAATTTCGTAGTCATTCCAACTTGTTTTCTGGTCGCGGATTAGGGATAAAAGAATTTCGATCGGACCAGTAGCATGATCGGGCCGCTGGCCGAGTGGTACGCTTCCAGTGTTATAACTCAGAGGTCACGGGTTCGAACCCAGTGACCTCCATGTTGCTGTTTTCCTTTTTATTTTGCATCTCTTGAGTATCTAATCACTAGATCTTGTACAAAATGTGTTCCTTGTCGTATCTTGAGCCCGTAAAAATATAATTATGATACTTAGGGCACGTAAGTCATATTTTCATTTATAAAATATGTTTAACTTGATATCTTTAATTAAAAATAGATTTCTAATATCTATGTATATATATATTGATATAAAAATTCTAGTTTTACAAAAAGGTAAAAATATATATTTTGAGTAGACTAAAATATATAAACATATGACGTTGGATTTTTATTGAAATAATCGAATGTTTTTATGATAACCTTCAATATATATAAATATACTTTGTCCTCGCAAAATTCGATATAAACGTCACTTGAACATTTATTTATATATATATATATATATAATATATGCATTTATTCTTGATATCCTCAAACTTAGAAAATATATATATTAAAGTTATATATATTGGTTTTTCTCGCGTTATTTCGATAATCGCTCGGATTTGGCACACGTGCCATCCTCGACTTATTCCGGACTTCACGATCCTTCGTTTTTATCGTTTACATTAGACTTGATAGTTTATAGAACACACACTTATACTTGAATGCTCGTTAGGTGATTGATTGCTTGCACAAGACTCGTTCTTGCTACTTGAATTAACTGTTTGTCTGGAAACCTTGCCGAGCAACCTAAGGTGAGTTTCACGGCCCCTTTTTACCTATTTTAATCCTGTTGGGGGAGATTAACATGCAAACACTTGAACTGTTAGATATATATCACCTGAATGATAGTGGCACACTTATTGAAAAGTCCTCACTTTATAGTTACTGTCAATGTGACATCAGCGGGAACTTATTTAGTAGATCTACTGGGTTTGACAGCCCCACCCGGGTCAGTCGCTCTGACACGATTGGATATCGAACGGGTGTTATAAACTTCTTAGTCTTAACGAGGCACAATTGAACTTGTCGAGCTTCAGTAACTGGATAGCTAGTTTAACTAGTCAAACGTGCACTGATTTCTTGAAAATAACCTAGCTAGCTATTGATATATTATCTGGATTTTACTGAACCGTTAAACTGATGAACTGATTAAACCTGTGAACTCACCAACCATTGTGTTGACACTTTAGCATGTTATTTCTCAGGTCGCTAAACTGGATTGTCTGCCACGAGCTAGGATGCACCTCATAAGGACTATTATTGCCATGCATGCATCATAGACTTAAATACTTTTTCAAACTCATTAACTTTTGGTTTGCACATGTTTTGGCGCTTGAACAATTATTACAACTTTTGTCGTTTACGCTTCCGCATTTAAAAACGCATTTACTCTGGTTTTACTGTTTACATTGCATATAGACTGTTCGTATGGCTAATGTGTTCGATCCTGGTTTGTCACGCTCCCTACGGCGCGTTATCGCGTGTGGGTTGGGATTCAGGATTGATATGGTCAGAAATACTTTCCTTGAATAAGCCACGTCATCTTGGTTAGTTTATGAACTTATATGCTAGAGATATGTCAGGTTAGAGTCGTATGCTAGTATATAAGGTGCTGGGATAATTGTATGTGTTGTATGGTAAAACCTTCATGATAGACTGCATGCTAGTATGAATTAACCACATCAACCACTAATACGAGCCTTCATAGAGACTCAAATGCTATCCGAACCTTTATTGCATGAAATGTGAATTTCAATGTTATTTTGAATCATATGAACTTAATTGGTCATAATTACATAAAGTACTAAATCAACTAGTGAAGTCCTAATGTTAACTTGATCAGTCATGTGTAATTCTATGCTATTTGCTAGTTAATAGGGAAAAAAAATCTAGACGTTTACATTTTTGTTAGACAGTGGGTCTATTATACAAAAACCGATTGACCTGATGCCCTCATACTCAAATTACTTCCTCTTTGATTCACCTAGGTGATTGGTAAATGCGAATTCCTTAACTGCAAACGAGACACGACGTAGGAACCTTACTCCCAACATTGGGTATAATAGTTGGAAACTACTCGAATGTATTATGAATGTTCTTCGTATTAGAATTTTGATCTCAGATACTTATGTTATCGTGTCTCTCTGTGCGGCCTGGTCACGCAACACGATCCTTGTATTACATTTGTTCAACTCTTCTCGTAGGAGAAGGCTGGATAAGGAAATCGTTTTCTATACCTTTGATTTGAATTCTTTCAAAATCCTAAAATATGTGAGATCTCCTCAACATCAGATACGCATATTGATCATAACGTTCATCACACCTCTCGAGTAGGAAACCTGAGTTCTTTCGTTACGTTACTGTCAATCCAACTATTCAAACAATTTTCATTGATTTAAATTTCGGGACGAAAGTCTTTCAACAAGGGGATGATGTGACGACGGCGAATTTTTCTTTTCTTTTCTTTGCGTTTAGCTCATTAACTTTTACCATGTTATGCAATTTTCGAGGACGAAAATTCTTCAACAAGGGGATACTGTGACAATCCGACTTTTCAGGTCATTTTCGGACATTAACTGAACGTAAACTGTATTAAATGTTGTGTGAACATTTATGTGATTGACTTATGTTGACCTTAGCAACTAGGGTTTGTGTAACTATCACTATACGAGCATGCACTCGAGTATAGACGTTCTATATTCTATGATTTCATGTGAACATCTTGTCATTTTATGTGGCAATAAACTTATGATTTTATGTGGTATATATGTGTACATATATACATTATATTTTACGATTTTATATGAAAATGTATCACGTGGTTACACATAACGTTTCTATTGTTTTAAATGAGATAAATCTGTGGTTTTATGTGAATCTAAAATAAATAATTACGAGTTATTATTTATTATTTTATGTGGATATCTAGGGTTTATATCCTTATAAACGTCAAATGTTAATCGTGTAGCGATTTATATTCGTTTTGTCGTCGTCCAAGTTAGTCAAGTTAACCTCGTTAGCTTAAACTCTTTAGTCTGAACTTTGAGGGGTAAACTTTGTAAATTTCTAAACTTGTTTTCTATATATCTAAACCTACAAGGGTTAACTTGGAGATTGTTCAAACTTTGTGTCCATTATGTAAATTCTGTTAGGAAATAATGTTGTCAAAACTTGAAAGTGGGAAATAGATGAGATCAGTTACGGGAATTCAAGGGAACCAACGTCCGATCATCAACACCCTCCGTCGGTTTCAATTTGTACCATTACAACTGAATCAATGATATGCACATAGCAATTACACACTCCCTCTCTCGCATCCTCTCATCCCCCTCTTCCGTTTTCTATTTTCCGACGAAGCAAACATCCACTGAACCACCACCGGGAGTTGTGACACCCGGCCACTGCACCATCACTCGACCACCATTCATCTTTGTTTTGGGATCGCAATTTTCTGTTCGAGCATCACAGACCGTCGACAACCACTGTCGAGCAACTAGGAGCAAACCGTGTTGTGTTCGGAGTCGAGTTCGGTTCGAGTTTCGGTTCGATCTTCTCCATCTAACTCACCGCAATCCATCTTTGATTCGAGGTAAATGCAGTCCCCTTTTAATCGCATGAATTCCGGACATCTTTTCATGTTTTTTTTCGAAATTCCGGTGACCGGAATATGTTCCGGCAAAATTAGGGTTTTGGTGAAGAAGGAAATGACGCGCCAATACACTGTATGTATTTGTTTTTCTGCGATAAAACCAACACTCACGCTTGGCGCAGTGGCTAGGGTGCGCGCGTTTATCCTTGAGGTCGCGGGTTCGAGTCCCGGCCTCCGCTTTTTGTCCCTGTTTTTCTATCAAACCCGATTCTTGAGTCTCTAGGTGAATAAAACCTTTCAGTTCAAACCATTAACCAAACCAAGAGCCTAGTCCGATGGTCAGTGCATTGATAGTAAACCTGGAGGTCACGGGTTCGAACCCGTTGACCTTCGGTTATCAATATTTTGTTTTTATTTATGTTTTATGAACTTGCTTGGCCCAAAAATTTATCACCGATCATCCTCCCATGTTATTCTTGGACCGAAGGAACCCTAGTGGACATTGTATCTTTGTTTTATCTCATTGGTTTACATAAATATGTTTGGTTATTTAACGGTGATTTGTAAAAGAGTACATATTCAGAGAAATATATATATATATATATATATATATATATATATATATATATATGTATGTATGTATGTATGTATCAAGGAATAAAAAGCGAACGTTTTAGTAGCTTTTACATTTGTGTAAAAATATACGTATTTTGCAACCTAAACGCTCTAAACATGAGATTTATATTCAAATAAATGTTTATAAACACATAAGTACATGTTGGAGTACTTGTTATTGATATAACTTTTATTTTGTAATAAATATATAAAAATATTTATATATAAATATATACATACATATTTTCTTAACAAACTTCGTAAACCTATACTATTAATAAATAATATACTTTTATCGATTTTCTTAATCGTCATGATTTTGGCTACGTGCCTTCCTCGACTCGTTTTGGATTTTTTATGATCTTTTCCATGTCATAGCTGACATTGTCTATCTTTCAGTGTTGATCTAGACTTAATCGTTTTCATTTAAACGCACACTTATATACGTATATGCTCGTTAGGTGCTTGGTAGGATCACACAAGACCCGTTATTTGCTGTTGGTTGTGGTTAATTATCTGGAATTGCTATGCACCCAAAGGTGAGTTTCACGGCCCCATTTTACTGATTTAAATCCTATTGGGGGAGATTAACATGCATGAACTATACAACTGAGATAATTAGACTTTTATATATCACGTGAAGTACTTGTAGCACACTGATACAACAAAGTCCTTCCTATGGTACCGTTAGTATTAATGACGATAGCGGGAAATATATTGTAGTACTACTGGGTCTGACAAACCCCAACCGGGTCAGTCGCGCTGACTCGATTGGATATCGAACGGGTGTTATATTCGTCCTAAACACAACAAGGCAAACTGCGCAAACTGTAAACAACTGTTAGCTTCGGTGACCATCAACGTGCGAAGTTTCATGTATATAGCCTAGCTAGCTATTTGATATATATTAGTGATTATGCTCTTACAACTTGACTGTTGTTGAACAGTCAATTTTAAACTCAACTTGACTGTTGTTGAACAGTCATTCTTAAACTCAACTTGGACTGTTTTGTACAGTTGCAGTACTTTCAACTTGAACTGTTTTGAGATTATAAACCTGTGAACTCACCAACCTTTGTGTTGACACTTTTTAGCATGTTATTTCTCAGGTTGCAGATGTTCGAGTATCACGAGTACGCATGCATGAGTCTTGAAACACTTTTAATGTCCTTGAATAAGCCACGTCACCTTGGGTGTCAAAGATTTTACATAAGTACTTTTATTGTATTTACGCTTCCGCATCTGTAAAACTCTGTATATATGTTTTAATGAGATATACAACCTTTTTATTAATTACTGGTCGTTTGGTGTAACTAATGGACGGCGATCCTGGTTTGTCACGCTCCCTGCGGCGCGTTATCGCGCGTGGCATTTTTGGGGGTGTGACAATACAATAAAAGTACTTATGTAAAATCTTTGTCACCCAAGGTGACGTGGCTTGTTCAAAGATAATAAAAGGGTTTCGAAGTCTCATGCATTCGTACTCGTGATACTCGAACATCTGCAACCTGAGAATAACATGCTAAAAAGTGTCAACACAAAGGTTGGTGAGTTCACAGGTTTATCAGTTGAAAAACAGTTCAAGTTCAGTTTAAGATCGATTGTTCAACAACAATCAAGTTGAGTTTATGATTGACTATTCAACAATAGTCAAGTTGAGTTTAAGATTGACTATTCAACAATAGTCAAGTTGAGTTTAAGTTTGACTATTCAACAATAGTCAGGTTGTAAGAGCATAATCACTAATATATATCAAATAGCTAGCTAGGCTATATACATGAAACTTCACACGTTCATGGTCACCGAAGCTAACAGTTGTTTACAGTTTGCGCAGTTTGCCTTGTTGTGTTTAGGACGAATATAACACCCGTTCGATATCCGATCGTGCCAGCGCGACTGGCCCGGGTGGGGTTTGTCAGACCCAGTAGTACTACAATATATTTCCCGCTATCGTCATTAATACTAACGGTACCATAAGAAGGACTTTGTTGTATCAGTGTGCTACAAGTACTTCAAGTGATATATAAAAGTCTAATTATCTCAGTTGTGTAAATCATGCATGTTAATCTCCCCCAACAGGATTTAAAACAGTAAAATGGGGCCGTGAAACTCACCTTAGGTTGCACAACAAAGTTTCCAGATAAACTGTTAATTCAAGTAGCAAGAACGAGTCTTGTGCAAACAATCAATCACCTAACGAGCATTCAAGTATAAGTGTGTGTTCTATGAACTATCAAGTCTAACGTAAGCGATAAAAACGAAGGATCGTGAAGTTCGGAATAAGTCGAGGATGGCACGTGTGCCAAATCCGAGCGATTATCGAAATAACGCAAGAAAATACAATATATACCAATATTATATATTATATAGTTCAAGGGTTTCAAAAATATATATATATATATATATTTAACTAAATGTTCGAGTGACGTTAAATAACCAATTTTGCGAGGACAAAGTATATTTATATATATTAAGGGTTATCATAAAAATATTCGATTAATAAAATCCAACGACAAAAGTTTATACATTGATCTACTCAAGATTTATATATTTTTACCTTTTTGTAATACTAGAATTTATATCAATATATATATAGGTATTGAAAATATATTTTTTTTAATTAAAGATAACAAGTTAAACATATTTTATAACTCAAAATATGATTTACGAGGTTTTAATGGTTCAAATATGTTTTTACAGGTTGAAATACGATGAGGAACAATTTCGGTACAAGTTCTAGGTGTCTAATACTTCAAAACAACACAAAAACAATATAAACAAATATTATGGAGGCCACAAGGTTCGAAACCGTGACCTCCAGGAACCAACATAGCGACTTAGCCACTGGGGCAGTCTTCCAATCATGCCAATATCTGGCTGGCAATTGTTTTAACTAGTAGAGGCAGTTACCAGGGATGACAGGAAAGAGGAAAAAAAGATAAGGAAATGGTAGGGGACGGGTTTTGAACCCGCGTCCCTTCGCTACAACATAGCACACTAACCACCCGGCCATTCGACCCATTTGTGTTATAACCCGCCATGAAATATATAAAACATGTACAGGAACGGAGTCTTCTTCTTCCTCAAGAACTCCGGTGGCCGGAGTTTTATTCCGGTCACCAGAATATCGCGAAAACACATAAAAACTTCAGAAAATGTGCGACTAACACAGGGAAGAGTTTACCTTGAGTCGGAGATGAAAGTTTGTCGAGTTTGGACGCCGAAACGGATCTCGAACCTTAATCGCGAACTCGGAACACGATCAAGAAACTCAAATCAGTTTGCACCTGGTTGTTCGGAATCGAACCACGATCACAGGGATGTATCAAACAATGACAGATAGTGGCTAAATGGTGCGAATTTTGCCGGAAATCGTGATTTGTGATGGGTTTTTTTTTGTTGCCGAGAAAACAGAGAGCGAGAGAGAACGGGGATGGACGTGTGAGTGAATGAGGATGAATGGGTTATCATTTGAGGCAATTGAATGATTCAATTGATTGCAAGTTCTGTAACCGATGGAATGATGATCGGTCTCAAAAACCGATCATCGACTTCACTTCACGAGTTCTAACGGATTTTTAAAAGTGGTTTATTTATTTATTTATTTATTTTTTTTATTTTTTTTATTTTTTTTATTTAAGAATTGAACTTTGGCAGGTTTGGTCCCTCTTTGTTTTATTAAAGGAATGGAGTTTAAAAGTTGACAAGGTTGGTCCCCCATGTTTATATAAAGTTAACAAGTTCTAACGGAGTTAACGGGAATTGTTTTCAACAACGAACATACGAGGAACGTCAAAATATATTAGGTGTATAACGTTTATAGAATATAAATCTTAGGTGATCTCATAAAATCATAAATAATATCCATAATTATTTAATTTAGGTTCACATTAAATCATGGATTTTAAATCTATAACTTACATACATTTAAGTCACATAAGGCCATGACTACTAACTTGCAATTAAATTCTCAAGTTACCCAACATCATAAATATAATTAAAAATCATATTTATATCTATGATTATTACTTGAAATCATAGGATATAAATAAATCCCACAAAAGCAAAAGTTTAATTGTCACATAAAATGACACAACGTTCACATGAAATCGTAACGTACGATTTACATAAAATCATAGAACAAGAATATCAAACGTCAAACTTAAGTGCATGCTCGTATAGTGATTACTA
>JBCNJP010008107.1:0-44420 GCA_039602395.1 Deinandra increscens subsp. villosa
ATAGACATCGGGATTCTGAACTTGAGATGGTAACGTTTTCACACGCATCATATCCAGTTCCCTTGCTAGTAAATTCCTTGTAAGTTCATCATAGGTAAGATCATCAAAGCTTTTATCATGAGTCAGCAACAAAATGTAACCTTCCCATTTCTCAGGCAAAGCATCTAATAGCTTTTCTTTCAACTCTCCAACTTCAATTTTTACTCCAACAATATCAAGTTCACTAACCAAATGAGATAACCTTGAAATGAGATCATTAATGGTTTCATTCTGAACATGAATAAAATTATCATACTCTCGTAACAACACTTTCTTTTTGCTTTTCTTGTATTGTGCATTACCTTCACATCGTTGACATAAAGCATCCCACAATTTCTTAGATGTATTATGCATTTTAAACTGATGCAAAATATCCTTAGGTAACGCCATTGATAAATAGGAATACGCTTTTCTTTCAAGTTTGAAAGCTTCTTTCTCAGCATCGTTCATCTTGTTGAACGGCTTCTCTTGACCAATAAACTCCCCAGTTGTGAATTTTGGAATCTCATACCCATCAAGCATAGGAGTCCAAACACTAACATCATTCACACCGATATACGACTCATATCGTGTTTTCCAATTATGGAAATCCTCAAATCTCATCAGTTTAGGAACTTTATTCGTCGTTCCTATTTCATTATCGTAGTTCAGCAACGCTTGAACAGTCGTAGACATAGCAGCAAACGCTTGAAACGGATCCATGATTAATCAAACTTCAATTCTGTTGTCAGCGGATCAGAATGTCGACCTCCGGATCAATCTTAGTCCTCCGTACCAAAATTCAACCCGCGGATTAACTGATACGCTACCGGATCAGAATTTGCCTACCGGATCAGAATTTGATCCGCCGGATCAAAACCACCTAGCGGATTAAATGATACGCTGCGGATCAATTGATACGCTGCCACCTGATACGCTGGAACTGCCGCGTATCAAACAATAACTGCCACGGATCAAATGTTGAAGATTGCTTAGCGGATCAAATTCAGCGGATCACTGAATTTATGAATTTACACGGGCGGATCAGAATCTTCGAGCAGCGGATCACCAGCGGACCACCCGCGGACCAGACAGAATATGCATAATTTTTGATATTTTTTGATTTTTAACGCATGAATTGTACGTACAACTAAGCGAAAATGAACTAGAAGCAATCTGAACGAAGAAAACTTGCTGAATTGATGAGAAACTAAGAAGAATTGATCAAAACCTTACCAAAATTGAACTTTCTCTCTCTAAAACCCAAAACCGAACTGTAACTCGCAGCAACTGAGCAATCCTGCTCTGATACCACTTGTAAAACACAATACGGATCTAGCTAGTGCATTATTACATTCGGATTCGGACACACAAGGTAAATAATCTTCCGTATATTGATCACAGCTTGTAAACAGAGAGAAACACAGAGTATTCAGGTTACACTTTGTAAAACACACACTTAAGAAAGCTCAAACCTCACTCTCACTCTCTGAATCAAACTGAAACCTATATATAGGGACTGGGCCAGCGGACCAACTTACCAGCGTATCAGGTGGTCCGGCGGATCACCTGATCCGCTACTGATCCGCTGGATACATAAAACACAAACTAATAAAATACATATTCAAAACATCAAGAACTAGCACTAGACAACACAAAATGCTCTAACATCATCATATTCAAGTTCATCATCACTGCTATCTAGATGTCTTGGAGCACCATCAGCTGGAGCCATGTAGTTAGGTTTTGCCAAATGGCCAATCAAACCTTTAACTGGAAGAGCTACATTCGCTCCTTTTCTTTTCTGATAAACAGGCAGCTTTCCCACAGCTGGATGTCTTGGAACACCATCAGCTGGAGCCACATAGTTAGGTTTTGCCAAATGGCCAATCAAACCTTTAACTGGAAGAGCTACATTCGCTCCTTTTCTTTTCTGATAAACAGGCAGCTTTCCCACAGCCACTTCATTCATGTGCTTCAAAACTAATTCAGCATCCGGATTCTTTGGAAGATTAGGATGAAGATCATTTAAGATCATTTGAAGAAACCGGGGATACATCACACTCTTGTTCTGTTTAGACAGGATGTTCTCTTTCATGTAGTCGAAAATCCAACCTAAGAAGTTGAATTCCCGATTCATCACCAAAGCCGTAAAGAAAGATAACACCTTCATATCGAATTCTTCATGACCCTCAGCCGGTTACCAAAATATCTGATTATCACGTGCATCAAATACTTATACGGAGGACATAAATTTGCTTTGAGAAACCAGGATGCATAAAGATTGCCATCATACTTCACTCTTCTTAACAAAGCAAACATATCAATTTGATCAAACTCTTTAGGAAATGTTGGTTGATCATTGAAACTCAAAACCCTCCAAACATCTTCTTCAGTTACAATAACATTAGTTTGAAGAATCCTCACACGAATCACCGAACGTACCACCGAACAATCCACTTGGGCAGAAGTGCAAAACATGGTAAGTCTTTGTAAGGTGTACATTCGTGTGTAACAGCATAGTATACTCTCGATCGTCTCAAAATATCAAATATGCCTCCAAAATGAGATCTCCACTTTGCAGACTCCCTGAGATACGCACAAATATTGTGTTCGTCGTTGGACTTTAACGTTTTCATTTCTGAAACAATCACAAACACCATTATAATTAAAATCACAAGATATAATCAAAACCGCTTACAACCGACTCTAGATTGACTTTAAACGCTCAAACGATGAACTTTGTGAAAATTTTGACAACGGACCACGTCACGGACCAAATTGGTCAGACGAGCCACTTCTGGTACGGTGCGGACCACAATTGTTGACCACGTACCAGATTGCTCAAACGGACTAGATACGGACCACATTAAGCCACGTACGAAATCTGGTACGCCGCGTACCATGTGGTACGGCGGAAGAACAGTTCATCCGAAGAGTCTTTTGTAATTTTAACAATCATAACCGTGTCTGTAATGAAATCAATCACTAAGGGTTCATCCTAGACCTAAAACCGACTGAGTGTGTGTACTCAAAACCCATTGAGATCGTCTCTAAGACCCTTAACCAGCCCTGGGTTCGGGTTTGCGAAAAACCGAATGTTCAATCTCCAAAATCAAACGATAGAGACAACAATAATGAAATCCAAGACTATGTTCAGATGCGCCTTCATCATACCTGTCTTTAGCAACAAAAATCATGAGCAAAGGTTCGGTATCCATAGAGAAATCAGTAAAAAAACAGTAAGGAGATATTTAGGGTTCGCAGAGTTTGTGTGAATGTGGTACGTGGGTTATGCCGAACACGTACCACCTTTGCCCTTAACCCTAAACTTTGTCGTTTCACTCTTAAAAATCCCAATTTTTTCAAAATAAACCATGATGAGCTGATTCAAGCTTCGGTTGTGCTTCACTTAACAAAAATATGCCGTTCCTGAATTTAGTTGATCACAAAATAAAGTAGAAATCTTTTTGAATTTTAGCAAATTTATATCAAAACACACTAAAATCTTTTTGATTTTTCGAACTTATTCTAAAAGACGCCTAAAATATTTTTTTGATTTTTCTGAAATAAGAAATAAAATGCAAAACAGAAATATAAATGCAATAATTTATGTTTTTGTGAGAAAGATCGCAACATGAGATCATATCAGTGAGATGCACTTAACACATTTCAATTTCAACCTAATCAACATGCAAGCAAAGCAGTCCACGAATACAACATTTTCATGTTTATTTCAGTCAAATCAAATCAATTTTACTACTTTCTGATATGAATTAGATATATTTTTCAAGCACAGAAATCATGGTACCCACAAATTCAAGTAATTGAGACAATACATTCTGATTTTCTGAGATGATTCACCAGTTTCCATTTTCCCTTTCAATTTCTTATCATTTTTCTGAACTACCTGAGATTTCTTTTGATTAACCTCAGATTTTTCAGAAACTGATCCATAACCAACACCACTAAACTTGACAGGCTTTGGAGGAGCAACTGGAATTGCATTAGCATCCGGTGTGGTTGTGTTGCTAGCTGTCACTAAGTCTTTCTCATAAAAGATATCTTGGCCTTTAGTAAAATTTTCATTTTCAAATTTTTTTATTTTCTTCTCAGTTTCTTTTATCTTAATAGCTTTCTCCAAAGGTGTCAATTTGAAAGAACCAGTTGGTTTGTCACCTACAGAATCACTTGACTCATTTGATTTTGGAGCATCAAGATTTGCCTTGGACACATGTTTTCGAGGCATCTTTTTATAAGTGCCTTTGTGTTTGTCAGAATTACCAACCAAGTTCTCAGTGAACTTTGAATAATCAAACACAATTGATGGCTTGGCTTCAGTGCTGTTGGTTTTAAACCATGCACAATCGAGGGTGGAACTGAATTGCATTTCTATTCCTTGAACACCTCTTTTAGAGTTTCATCTTTGCAAAGAAAACTTGCAAAGGAAGCTGAGTTTTTAAAATTTTTAAGTTGTCTTTTAAGATCTAGAATTTCAATGTTCAATTTAGAAATCTTAAGCATTTGCTTCTGCAAGCTTCTTTTCACAAAAGATGTAATCTTTAGTTTTGTTATTTAATTCAATTTTGGTGCTCAAAGTCGATGCATGTTCACTTTTCATTTCAACCTTAACGGCCTCCCACCTTTGTTTGTATATTTTTGTGTTTTCCTCTTCCAACATGTATTTGTCATAATACATAACTTTCTCATTCGAAAGTTCCTTTAATTTGTTAGCAGAGGTCATGCAATGTTCACAAGGTTTAGAGTCAACCTGAATGTTAGCCATAAAAGCTTGATGGCCTTCAGCAAAGAAGTCTTCACGTGGAAGTTCAGGATCATCTCCAATTTTCACATCTCTCTCTTCCGTACACAGAAATGTAGATTCATCAGGATAATCTGCTCCCCAGTCATAACCTTCCGCAGTTTGAGAAACCAAAGCTTTAGAATCTTGATTCGAAGCATTTGCATTTGAACTTGATGGAGTAGAATTGCTCCTGATGCTTTTAAACTCAGAGCTGCATACTTCTGAAATAATTCTGAAGTTTCTTGCTTCTTTGCATTAATGCATTTCTTTGCAAAGTGACCATAATTCTAACAACTATAGCAACGAACTTTGGATTTGTCGAATCAAAGCTTTCCTTCAGGACCTAAATCTTTGCGTCCCGTTCTTTGCATATACTTCTTACCTCTCCTAACAAGCATTGCCATGGACCAGTTGATATCCATATGTGACACCTCGTCCAAAAACCCTAGGTCAAACCTCTTTACTTTGACTTTTAATTAAGCATTAATATGCATTAACCGATCTAATTACTGTTTAAACTGTTAATTACTGTACCTGACTGTTAACTGATGACGTAAACCTAATCCTGCGTTTGTACTAGAAGCGTATACCCGTTAAATGCATAAAGATTTCATGTATAAATCATGGAACTTCAATAATAAGAAAAATAAATAGAAAATGCATTTTTATATTTTATTCGGAACTGGTGTCGCACATTTATATAATCGACACGTCAAACTGATAAGTGATCGATCGTCTGAAACTATTCGGTTTTAAACAATCTGGACGGTCGAGCTTTAAAACTGTTACGAACTGACAAAGCTGAAAACGTAAAACGTAAAACATGTGAAAAACTGAAAACTATATCTGATTTCTGAAAAACTGTTATAACCGACTCGAACAATTGTTTCTATGAAATAAAAACATCACCAACCGAAATCGTTGTCAAGACTTAAACCAAACCTCAATCATTGACTCTCTTGGGCCCAACTAGGCCCAATAGGCCCAATAAGCCGAAAATAATGAAATCGAGCCCGAAACTTTGAGCCGTTACTCAATCTTGATGAACCGAATGATCGTGGCGATCCGAGAACCCAACGGATACACAACGGGCCCGGGCCTCGAACCGGTGCTTCGTTTGAGCCCGTATGGCCCATAACTGATGGACCAACCCAAATGCATTTTCTTTAAACATTTAGGCCCAATATCAAGCCCAAGCGCGATGGGTTTATTTTTATAAATTTAAGCCCATCAACTTGACATTAATTTTTATAAAATTAGTTACCACCCTTTTATCTTTTTTTTTATAAGAATTAATCACCAATCTATATAATTTTTATACTTTTATTATTTATGAAAGTTATGAATTATATTATCTCTAATTTCTAATCTTTTATATACTTTACACAAGATTTTTCAAAGCTTAAACAATATTATATAACTCAACAAGTGTTATATAAAAAGTCACCTACTTGCTTGGTTGTTTTTATAAAAAGAGATGGGAGATTTTTTTTTTTTTTTTTTTGTGAAGATGATTTAGCCAAATCACCTACCACCACTCCACTACACCTTTCACCAAACACCTCCACTTTCCCTTTTCTCTATTTCATTCTTTATGTCTTAAACACTCCACCACTCAATTTATATACATACATATGTATGGTGGAACCACAAACAAGCAACCACCCTTTTCTCCTTTTTGTTGTTTCTGTCGAGAGCATCACAGCCTTTCCTTTCTCTTTTTCTTTCCACCACATCATTCACCCTCCCCACTCGTCTCCTCTTTTTTCTTTTCAGCCAACACACCCACAAATATAGGTATATGTGTATATATATATGTATAGAATGAAAGGAGAACTAAAACAGTACACCACCCACCTCCCTTTTTCTTTCCGGTGAAACAGCCCCAGCCCCGCCACCACCAAGTCGCCACCTCCGATTCTTGTTGCTGCTACCGACTGGGGAACAACCACCACCATCTCCTCCTCCGTCCACCTTCTTTTTCTGTTTCACCGCAACAAAACCACCACCTTCGCTGTGCTGCTGCTGTTTCCCTGTTTCCCGTCGCCACTGCCATAGCCTGACTGCCACCACCACCCTCCGCCGGGCTGCTGCGGTTAGGTTGTCGCAGCTGCTGTCCACTTGGCGTAAACCACCGAGCCACCCTCTCCTCTTTCTCTTTTCCCGATCACGACACACCACCACCTTGCTGCTGCAACTGCCGCTGGCTGCAGCTGCTATGTGACCCAGCTGCTGTCGCTGGGTGCTGCTGCCACTACTGTGGGCAGCCATGAACCACCATCCACCTTTGCTTTTCTTCTCGGCCGCCTAACACCTCCGCCACCTTTTGTTTTCCTCTTCTCGGCAACCACCACCACCACTGTTTTGCTGCTGCTGTTCTGCTATGTTGCTGCTGTTTCCCATCGCCACTGCCGCTGCCGGCTGCTACGCCACTGCTGTGCACAGCCGCAGACCACCACGATGCCACCGCCCTTCTCTTTTTCCCTCGGTTTAACTCCTATACTTTGTGAGTCTTTTTAACCGGTTTCATTTTCGTTTTAATACGTTTTAAATGTTCCCAAACGATCCCCGAGTCTTGACAACAAATCCTTCAAAACCTTAAGTTTTATAAAGATCAAATCATCTAACCGACTAATATATCTTTTCTTTGATTTTCTTAAACCTTAGTGTTGAAAGGTTTGAAAATGTGAAATATTATGTTGATTATTTGATGATTTATTTTGATCATATGATGATTCTATAATGTTTAACATATGTTGCATGATATATTTGAGTTATAATCATGTTAGGTTATGCTATAAAATGCTAGAATTATTGATTGTTATTTTAGTGGTTAATCATCTTATATTGGATTAATATTTGCTAATAATAAATCATCATGGACTAATGTGATGTTTAGTGACACTTATGGACTTAATTGGACATTAGGAGTGTTATATAAACTTTGGACATAAAATGATAGCTTAGAAACCTTTAAATGAATTTATTATGGTTAACTTATTAATTTAGTAATTTTATAAAAATTACTTGGATTTTAAAACCATAAAATGACATCATGGAATTTATATATAAAATTGTCACATTTTATAAAAATATGATTTCTAAGAAAACAAGACTTAAAATGCTTGTTTTGGATTTTATAGAAAATAAAATGGATAAAATATATAAATATATTTTTATACAAAAATAATAAGGAGCATATTTATGTCACTTGAACATAAAAAGTATAAATCTTGGATTTTATACAAAAAGTGGAAAATGTTTTATGTTGAAAATATTCTATAAAAACTCTTTAATTGAAAATCCTAGCTTTATTTAATAAATAAAGTTATATAGAAATGATTTTATAAAAATAAAATCAAAAGACTTATAGAAATTATGAAAAACATATTTTAAACATTTTTGATTATTTTAAATAAATCAAAATAATCAAAACGTTTTAACCGGATCAAATGTTTTATTCTTAAAACGTTTGGAAATGAAACGAAATCTTTAAACGTTTTAAAGACGTTTTACGACGTAACGAAACGTAAATAATTATTTTCGATAAATAATTATTCGTATGAGTTTTAGAAACCCTAATTTGATTTAAAACTCACCATGCTTTGTTAATATAATTATTTTTAATAATAATTATATTTACATTAACTCAAAACCCTAATTTTCAAACACATGAGTTTAATATTAAAATAACCTTTAATATTTACCTACTTGTGTTGAATCATTAAATCTTTAACTTGTAATAATTTAATAAATTATTCCGACAAGTTAGAATAATTATTTCGATAATAATTGTGAACCCTAGTTATATATATTATAACTTAACGCGATTAACTATTCAATCGATCGAACGAACTTAAAAATAATAATAAATATTATTATTTAAAACAATATCCAAGACTTGATTGAACCGGCCTTTACGATACGTGATCACATGCTCATTACTTATATTCAATTTAGATAAATGCCTTCATACGTGAACATTAGCATTTACTGACTTTGTAAACTGATTAACTAACGATTTTCAAACGCTACAAACGGGATTATACGTCAAGACTTGACCGGTATCATTTGGGTAACGTTCGTTACTCAAATGATTATGTGGACCCTTATGCATATTATCTTATGTTTTATTAGGACTTTACTTGCTAGTTGCCACTCGGTAAACCATCATCATCACTGAATCATGTGAGTTTCACGGCCCCTTTTCTTTACAACTGTTTTACACTTATGGGGGATAAATCATGAACTGATAAAATGCTTTTTACTTAATGTTATGGTTTACCTGTTAGCCGTTTGACTACATGTTCCATTCCGTATCCCAAACAACTAGTACTTTATCGTTATAAATGTTAGTACAACTGAAATCCCACTACAACTGGTGCATTTATATCTTTTGTTGATACATGGTTCCTGATCGTCATGTGAAGTATCGAATACAAGACGGAACGTTCAAGTCTAGGGTTGGCCGAACTCTGGCCGAACTCCAGGTTCGGAGCCGCCGAGGCTTGGCCGAACCTGAGGTTCGGCCAGTCGAGATTTCAGCCTATATATAGGTTTGTCTTGTATAGATTCGGTAGCTTTTCGTGTCATACATTCTCTAAGTGTACTCTGTGGTCTCAGTGGTTAATACAAAGCCTGTTTGTATTTACTCTTTGTGTTTCAATTCGTTATACATTGATTTCATATCGACTAAGTAGAAGATCCTATCGCTCAAGCAATTTCAAGTGGTATCAGAGCATTTGGTTTACTCTACTAGTCGGAGATCACTGTTTTTCGAGTTATCGAGTTCAATTTCACGTTTTTGACTTTCAAAACTCGTTGTTCATCTTCATTTCTCGAATTTCTCGTTCAAAACATCATGATTCACGTCAAATATGTCTGTGTTTACTCATCTTCAGTTGATTGAGTGTTTACAGCTCGAGAGGTGTCGATTTCAGTGAGTTTTTCCAAGTTTTTCCGAAAATTCGCGTTCGGCCGAACTCGAGGTTCGGCGTAACTGCTCCGCACTCCCGGTTCGGAGTTCGCTCGGTCTAACCGCTCCGAACGTCAGGTTCGGAGATCGTTCGGAGTACGTTCGGAGTCCATTTTTGTTCGTTCGGTGAGAGTTCGGACTAGGCTCGGAGGGTTTCGGAGTCTACTGGGTTCGGTGAGAGATCGGAGAGAGTTCGGACTGTCTTTCTGAGTTCGGACCACATTCGGAGGAAGCTCGGAGGGTATATTAGGTTCGGAGGAGGTTCGGAGTGAACAGTAACCTGTTTTTACAAAATGTCCGATTTTCAAGCGTTCGCGGCTATTCAAAACTCAGTTCAAGCGACTATGCAAACGATGATGAACTATGATAATGAAATTGGAACAAGTCAGAAAGTTCCCAAATTGCTAAAGTTGGAAGATTATCATAGTTGGGTTAAACGGTTTGAAGCATATGTCGATACAAATGATATTGATATGTGGTTAGCGTTCACTGAGCAATATATTTACCCTAAAGATGAAACTGGTGAACCTATACTTCAAAGAAAAATGTCTTCGGAACAAAAGAAAGCTTATCAAGCTGAGAAAAAGGCATATGGTACTTTAACGATGGCTTTGCCTAAAGAGTTACTTCATCAATTTGCTGGTAATTACACATCGAAAAGTCTATGGGATGCTTTAGAGAAAAGATGTGAAGGCAATGACCAGTACAAGAAAAGTCGACAAAAGGTTTTGAAGAAAGAGTTTGATAGTTTCAAACATTATCAGAATGAAACGATTCCCAATCTGATTGCAAGATTTGCTCATCTGATGAGTGAAATGCGCTTGGTGAATCTTACTAAAGACGAAGCTGATATGAAAGAGAAGATTTTGGAAGCTCTACCTGAAAAATGGGAGAATTATGTTATGGTGATTACTCATGACAAGGATTTTCAAGGATTGACTTTCAATGATTTAGTTCAAAGAATTCAGGCGAGGGATATGGAATTGATGGTGAACAAGTCTCTTCCTACACAAATTCAGAATCCTGCAGTGTATCATGGTGAAAATGATTCTACATTGCATGCTGGGAAATCGAATATTCTTAATTCTGCACCCCCGACAGCATTCCTGGCAGGTAAATCTGAATCTTCAAGTTATTCTTCTGCTGGTTGTACTGTTTCTGTTCCGAGTTCTTCAAATCAAACTGCATTGTCTGCTCAAACTATCGATGATTATAATGCTTTAATGTCTGCATTGGTATCTTCATATTTTGGTGTTATCACTGGTGCTGTGAGTAATGCTGAGTTAGCAAATGAAGATTATGATCAGATTGATTATGATCATTTGGAAGAAATGGATCTAAATTGGCAGTATGCAATGCTGGTTCGACGAACGAAGAAATTTTTCAACAGAACTGGGAAGAAAAGATTGAATCAGGAGGGTAAAATTGGTTTGGATAAATCGAAGGTAAAATGTTACAAGTGTGCAACTTATGGTCACTTTGCTCGAGAATGCCCAAGTTCTGCAGATCATAAATTGAAGACTGGTCAACATGCACACTTAGTTTGTCATTCACCAAATAAAGCTGAGAAGGTTGAGATTAAATCTGCTAATGTTGTTCATGATTGGACCAATACGTTTTCACATTCAAGTGAGTTTGCATGGAATGCAGATACTGAAGCTAAAAGGAATAATTCTAAACCTGCAATTGCTTTGACTGTTCGTCATATTGATGATGATAGCATCTTAACTGATTCTGATTCTTATACAAGTGTATCTCTGGTTCAAGAAGAATTACCTAGAGTCTCTGAGAATTCAAAGGTTGAAGAGACTGAATGTCTTAAATGTAAGAAATTTCTTCAGGAAATTGCACGTTTTGAACAAAGTCATCAAATTTCAACTGAAGAAATAGTGGTGTTAAAGCAAGAGTTAGAAGATTTTCAGACGAAGTATTATGAGTTGGTTCATGTTCATGAAGCTGTGTTACAAGAGAAAGTAACATTGGCTGAAGAATGTGAGAAAGCAAAGGCTGAAGCTTTAGATGCAGCTCAAGATTTTGAGAATCTGTTTGAGAAAAGTTATCCGGTTCAGAAAAAGTATGAAGAAGCAACTGCTCTTATTGCTACAACTGCTGTTACTGTTGAAAAGCTTCAGAACAAAATTTCTATGCTTCAAGATGAGAATACTCTCTATCGTGATAAGAATGAAGTCTTGACAAAGGATGTTGAGATTTACAAGAAAAAGAGAGAAAGTGTTCTTGAAGAGTTATTTGCTGAATGTGAGATTCGAAAGTTACAAACTTATGAATATGATGATCTCAATGCAAAGTTCATCAAGTCACAGAAAGAAGTGTTTGATGCTCAACAACAGATCAATGATTTAAAGTTGGAGATTTTGGAGTTAAAGCGGCAAGTGAAGAATTGCAATTTATCTCCCACAATGCTAAATTTCTTATATAAGCAAGATCAGAGTTCAGATAGTTCTCAGAAAACTGATGTTCACTTGGTTCCTCAACCAGTGGATTTAACTGAAGTTACTGCTGCTCCGATTGATCCCAAAGATGAATTGCATGATTATTCCAAGTTTGCTATTCCACCCAAGAAGAACAAATCTAAATCCAACAAGAAAGCAAAGTCGTTGGGTGAAGCTCCAAAATTTGCTTCAAAGTCTATTTTGTTGGAAAATGAGAAAGTTTTTGATAAGGTTGTATCAAGTTCTTCATCTGCAACTGAAGAAGACAAAGTGTTGGTTGAAAAGAACAAGTTAATGGAAATTAAAGCCAAATTCACAAGTGACGCTAAGGCGAGAGAAGCTTCGGGTTCTTCTTCAAGTACTTCAAAGGTTTCAGGCTCCAAACACAAAGGTGTGGGGTTTGTTGTGAAGGAAGAATTGATTCGAACAAAGAAACCGGTGAAAGTCGCCAAGGCTCCTAAAGTCAAGAATGCAAAGAAATCACTATCTCAGAAGGAATTCACTTACTATTCTGGAAGATCGTCATCTTCAAGGAGTCCATCTCCTAGGTATGATTCCTCTGATGATTTTTTTGATAATTTTGATTCTGAGCATTCATCAGGTTTTTCAAAATCAAAACAATTTTCAAATATGTTTAGAGAACGCCTTTGTTATGTATGTCGTCAACCTGGACATCTTGCTGCTGATTGTCCGACGACTGCATATATCCACAACACTGCTAAATATGTGGATAACAAAGGTCAAATTTTTGATGAACCATTTTCCTCAAAGATAAAATCGAATCGTAAATCGTCTTGGTCTAACACAAGTACGTCGGTTGAATCTAATTCAGGTTCTGATCAAAAATTGAAACTTTTACAAATATGGAAACCAAGAGTTGTTTCCAAGGCCAACAATGACTTTGTGGAAGACACCGGGCGACCCGACGATGTTACATCGGGTCGATCCCAGAGCTACTAATGATTTATTTGGTGTCAGCAGGTGTTTCAGGAAGACCTTTCGGTGATTGAAAAATTGCTGATTGTGAAATATCTGTTTTACTTAATTTGATTTTCACACTTAATTGTGTTTTCAAAGCTTACACAGCACGTCTTTGTGTTGGTTGATCAATTTTTCTTGGTTTTTCACTCCGTCTCATTCTGAGGGGGAGTTTGTTTTTGCAAAAATACAAAAATAGTGTGTAGTTTTTCAAATCGTAAAAATGAAAATCTATAAATAGAGTTGTCATTTTTAGGGGGAGAAATTTGAAAAAGACAAAAACATTGAAAAACGAGAAATTGTATCCGACATGATTGGGAAATGATGGTACATTGGCTGACAATGTCTGACTCATGGATAAAGTAAGTGAAAAAGCCATAAGACCATTTGATCGATGTGTAAGATAGGCTTGGCATTAAATCAGAAAGTATACAGATGTGATTAAACACATTAAATACTAATGCTTGACCTAGTGGACAACATCTTGATGCATATCTCATGATATATCAAGAGAAGATATGTGAAAAATAAAATGAGAAGTCACTGTGTATACATGTGTTCATTTTGCAAAGATTTAAACTTGTTTGATTTTCTTTATTTTGTCAAACGATCGGACTTTCTCTGCGTGTCGAAAGACCGACCTGATCGTTGTTCGTTTGACGGTTTGCTTTATTTTCTTTGGTGTTTCGTATAACTCATCGGACTTTCTCTGCGTGTACGGGAGTACCGACCTGATTGTTGTTGAGTTATACAACTTCAACTTGTTTTTTTTTTTTTTGTTAAATCCGAGGCCTTATCTGCGTATCGAAAGATCGACCTTAAGGTAGACGATTTAACGTTCTTATTTCTTTTTGCATGGAACACAGTTGCCTATATCATGGTTACAATCATTATGTGATAAATATCACAAGTGAAATCACAAAATGTGATAAGCAAAGCATATCTGAGTATGTCTGATAGTGTGGGGTACAATGGTCAATGCAAATCTAATAAATACAATAACATATCCAGATGTTATGAGTATGATTGTGCCAGAGTTTAAAGTTGGACAAAATATATCTGCAATCGGCATGGCTTATGTGCTACAATAATCGAAATTGAAGTGTAGTTCAGCATGTTATGATCAATATGATCCCAAGTCGTGATCTTTCTCACAAAAGACAAAAATAGTGTCTGATTCTGTATGGCATTTACTTTCTTATCAGAAAATACCAAAAAGATTTTCGGTGTGTTTTGATATAAAGTTTCTAAAAGTCAAAAAGATTTTGTTTCTGATTTGTTTTCGATTGATCAACACGGAATACAACATCTTTTTCAAAATCATGATATCTTGGAGTCTCGAAGAGACGTTTTGCGTCAAGATTATTTATGTTGGCAGGTTTCTAAGTGGAAAGAGAACATCACAACTTCAAGTCTTCTGAAGATTGTTGATAAGAGACTACACACGAAGCAATATCAAGTATTCAAGATCGAACTTATCATCTAGATCGAGGAGGAGTTTGATTGAAGATACAAGATACAAGTTTTATTAAGAGGAGTTGATACTGCACATGCCGAGGGGGAGTTTGTTGATACATGGTTCCTGATCGTCATGTGAAGTATCGAATACAAGACGGAACGTTCAAGTCTAGGGTTGGCCGAACTCTGGCCGAACTCCAGGTTCGGAGCCGCCGAGGCTTGGCCGAACCTGAGGTTCGGCCAGTCGAGATTTCAGCCTATATATAGGTTTGTCTTGTATAGATTCGGTAGCTTTTCGTGTCATACATTCTCTAAGTGTACTCTGTGGTCTCAGTGGTTAATACAAAGCCTGTTTGTATTTACTCTTTGTGTTTCAATTCGTTATACATTGATTTCATATCGACTAAGTAGAAGATCCTATCGCTCAAGCAATTTCATCTTTCATTCTAGAAACTGTTATCATGTTACCAACTATGTTTTCTCCTGGAATATTATCGCAAGGATGACTTCCGAATAGGTCATCTGCATACCTGATTCCTCTGGAAAAGACACAGTCGTGTCTGAGTACACACCTTCCCCTGAGGACCATGAACTGTCTAGCCTAGTGCAAGACATTCTCATCGTCAGTATAGTCCGACAGTCCTCATTACCATCGAGTTTTCTGAAACCATTATGACACCGCCTCTCAGACAACTTCTCGAACCACCTGATTCCCACCGTTGCCGCTGGCGATGCGACCACTACTACTGGTGACATGCCTACGATGTCACGAACAAGCCTTTGAGGTGATCGACGATGATATCACTAGACTCCCCACCTGGACCGATTAGGCGGCACTAAAGACCCGCCTAGCCGCCGTGGAACATCACCAGGATGCCACACTAGGTACTATGGAGTCACTGCATGTTCACATGAGTGGTGTCAACATGGCCAACACCGATCTACGGTTGGCCAACGAGTCCCTCCAAACGAGAGTCACTTACTTGGAGGAATTCCCTGGGCGAGTGTTCTGTTACATGAACCTCACTGCTCAGATCATCACCACCTTAACCATGCCCTCAATATCACCACCACTCTAGATAGCTTGACTTAGAATCTAGATTTTTAAATCCCCCATTTTAGCGATAAGATATATTTATATATTTTATCGCGATGTTATTAATGGGACTGCAAGCCAGGACAAAGACTTATCCTCTTTTGACTTATCCTCTTTTGACTATCGTATATTCTATCAGTTAGTATGGTGGTAATGGAAACTAGTATCATGATTATTATTATGATTTTCATGTTTAGTATGGATGTTACTACTGTTGCTGTCATAAATCGTGTTACTTATTCGCGTATGTTGTTCCCCTCTGCTTCCTGTTTCTTGGTTGTGCTTGCGCGCGTCATGTGTCGGGTATCATGGATGTAAGTCGTGGCAGTTATTCTCACGCATTTTATAACCCCATTCACATATAATCTAGACTTTCCTTTAGTTTGACATTAATTACCTAAGGCGAATGTATGCCGCCTAAACGCCGAGCCACCAGAGATGCCTCACCTCCTCGGCCCTTGAGCGCTGCTGAAATCGAGGAACTGATTGCTCAATGCGTTGCTGAAACCGTCACTGCTACTGCAACCCAACGTCACGCGGACGATGGGGCGCGCAGTAAGAACGAATTAACCAAGGTTAGAAAACACCAGACTACAATTTCACCAAATTGTGTTCAATGTTTTAACCTAACATTGTAAGCCCCCGTGAATGTTCATAAAAGAACTTTATGAATTAAAGCCTACACATTTTAGAGGTTCCATGAGCTGTTCACCCTATCCGAAGGACCGGTTACACCGGTACAGCATCCCTATGCTCCTAATGCAACCTACACCACAATCTCGATTGTGGTAATGTCTACTGTAACATCTACAAGGTTAAAAGACATGTAGCACGTGATTGCCCAAATCGCACTTGCTACGGTTGCGAGGAAATTAGCCATTACAAAGGAATGCACGAAGGCGAAGAATCAAGATGCTAACAATGCTAGAGGAAGAACTTTCGTGGTCAATGCCGGAGACGCCGTCGTGACCCCAACTCGGCGACGAGTACGTTCTTGCTAGATAACCATTTTACCTCTGTTTTACTCGGTACATGTGCCGATAGAAGCCTTGTGTCTATCAATTTCAGTCAATTACTTGACGTCACCCATGTTGCACTAGACGCTAAGTTTGCAATGAAATTTGCGAAGGGAGATTTGATAGAGACCAAAGTAATCTACCCAGACTACCCGCTGACCATTATTTCAGCATCGAATCAATGCCCGTTGATTTAGGAAGTTTCAATGTAGTTATTGAAATGGATTGGTTAGCAAAGGACCATGTAGAAATTGTGTGTCATGAGAAAATGGTTAGGGTGCCATTAGCGGACGGCAACACTCTGAACGTGCAAGGCGAAAAGAGTGGAGCCAATCTAAATATCATATCTTGTATGAAGGCACCAAAATTCCTCCGCAAGGGATGCTATGCCATTCTAGTTCATGTTACTAAGAAGAAACTGAAAGAAATGCGTCGAAGACGTTCCTATTGTCTGCAAACACCATGAAGTCTTTCTAGAAGACTTGCCAGGCTTATCTACATCACGGCAAGTAGAGTTTCGCATTGACCTAACACCCGGAGCCGCCCCGTTGCTGGGTCCCCTTACCGACTGGCACCGTCTGAAATGCAAGACTTATCTAGCCAACTTCAAGAGTTGCTAGATAAGGACTCCATTTGTCAAAGCCACTCCCCGTGGGGCGCTCCCGTTTTATTCGTGAAGAAGAAAGATGGAACGTACAGGATGTGTATCGACTACCGAGAGTCGAACAAACAGACTGTGAAGAACCGTTACCCGCTTCCAAGGACTGATGACTTATTTGATCAACTCCAAGGATCATGCTTCTGTTCAAAGATCGATCCAAGGTTGGGGCACCACCAACTGCGAGTTAGAGTTGAAGATGTCTCGAAGACAGCGTTTAGAACACACTATGATCATTACGAGTTCCTCGTTATGTTATTTGGCTTGACTAACGCACCGGCCGTATTCATGGACATAATGAATCGCGTATGAAAACCATACTTGGATAAATTGGTTATCGTGTTCACCGATGATTTTCTTATCAACTCGCGTAGTAAGAAAGAACACGAAGGACACTTGAGACTCGTCTTAGAACTGTTGAAGAAAGAAGAATTATATGCGAAATTCTCCAAATGTGACTTTTGGATTCGCGAAGTACACTTTCTGGGTCATGTGATCAACGACCGAGATATTCATGTTGGTCCATCTAAGATTGAATCAATCAAAGATTGGAGTACTCCCACGACCCCAATCGAGATTCGACAATTCTTAGGTCTCGCTGGCTATTATCGCCGATTCATTGAGAATTTTTTTTTAAATAGCCCAGCCACTCACCACCCAGACCCAGAAAGATAAGAAGTACATATAGGATGATAAAACTGAAACTGCCTTCCAGTTGTTGAAGCGAAAACTTTGCAACGCCACAAATCCTGTCCTTACCTGACGAAATCAACGATTTTGTTGTATACTGTGATGCTCTGCATCAAGGCTTGGGTTGTGTACTGATGCAGCGTGAGAAAGTCATCGCTTACGCCTCTCGACAATTGAAGATTCTTGGGAAGAATTACACGACTCAAGACTTAGAACTTAGAGCCGTCATCTTTGCCCTCAAGATATGGAGGCGCTACCACTATGGGACTCGGTGCGTTATATTCACCGATCACAAGAGCCTCCATCACATCTTTAACCAAAAAGAGCTAAACATGAGACAATGACGATGGTTGAACTGCTTAACGATTACGAATGTGAGATTCGTTATCACCCGGGGCAGGGCTAACGTTGTAGCCGATGCTTTAAGCAGGAAGGAACATGCCAAACCGCGTCGTGTTCGAGCACTAGGTATGACCATACGCTCGAATCTCACGTCACAAGTTCGTGACGCTCAAATCGAAGCTCTTAAGCCTGTGAATCTGAAAATGAATGCCTGCACGACATGGAGAAACAACTGATTGAAAAGCCTGATGGAACTATGAGCTTTTTGGATAGACTATGGGTACCTAGCCTCAGAGACTTGAGAAGGCTAGTGTTTGATGAAGCCCACAACTCAAGATATTCCATCCACCCATGGATCCAACAAAATGTATGTATGAAGGAGTTATACTGATTACCAAATCAAAAGGAAAAATCCAGACCATAAAAAGGTACGTTGCGTAGTTATGTGACAAATTTTCATCACGCAAGACAAACCTAGGCAATGGTTGAGACAACTGTTTTCCAATCGCCGAGTTTCCTTATTGCAATAGATATCGTTCGAATATTCAAGCCGCCCCTTTTCGAAGGCTTGTATGGAAGAAAGTTTCATTCACCCCTTCGCTGGACCGAAGCCAGTAACAGTCAACTGACTGGTCCAGTGATAGTTCATGAAACTACTAAGGAGACCTTTCAAATTGTGAACCTTTCCAAAAGCCATAGGTAATCTCCAGAAGAACTACGTTAACACTCAATGCGAACCCTTAGAATCTATAAGGGAGTTCAAAACCTTATAATGGATTCTGTCTCAGACGGAGGTAACTAGGCCTGGAAAGCTATGTATGCTTAAACCTCATCGGTCCCTTGAAATCCTGGAACGGATTGGACCAATGGCCTACACACCCATCTTGTCTAGAACCTATTAAGATCTTAGACTGTGAGATCAATAGACTGGAGCCAAACCGCATTTCCATTATTGTTATCATTAGAAATCCTGGGAATTGAGGAAGATCCCGTCCGGTAGCGAATCAATCTAAACTTTTCCATAAGCCATCTTGTCCCCGATAGATTGCATATTCCAACAAAAACTGAAAACTCAAGTATGAGCAAAGCTTAGGCTGATCATGTAAGGCAAATCACAATAGTGGGTGCACACATAATTGTAATTTGAACTGCATGAAAATCCTGGTGGAGCCCATTCATGAGAAATCCCGACTTGTCCAGAAACCTTCATACTCAAAACCTCGTTCATCCATGTGTCAATCCTCATTCTTTTATCAGACTATTAAAATTTATCTGCCGACAATCGTCGCAAACCCTTATCCTTTAGAAAGGGTGACTGCGTCATGTTAAAAGTATCACCTTGGAAAGGTATCATCAGATTCGCCAAACGAGAAAGCTTAACCCTCGTTACATTGGTCCATTTGAAATCACCAAGACAATCAGACCAGTAGCTTACCGACTACGCCTTCCCGTATAGCTAAGCAGTTTGCATGATGTCTTTCACGTTATTAATGCTTATCAGACGAAACGCTTATCGAAAATCAAGTTGACAAAATGCCTCGCTTTATTGAGGAACCTGTCGAGATACTTGACCGAGACCTTAAATGAACGAAGCATAGCCGCATTCCCATTATCAAAGTGTGTTGGAACTCATGGCGAGGTCCAGAGTACACTTGGGAACGCAAGGCTCAAATGCGTCTGAAATATCCTCGACTTTTCGGAAATGTCACAAACAACCAGTAATTAAGAACTGAATTTCGGGACGAAATTCTTCTAACTAGGGGAGAATGTGACACCTCGTCCAAAAACCCTAGGTCAAACCTCTTTACTTTGACTTTTAATTAAGCATTAATGTGCATTAACCGATCTGATTACTGTTTAAACTGTTAATTACTGTACCTGAGTGTTAACTGGTGACGTAAACCTAATCTTGCGTTTGTACTAGAAGCGTATACCCGTTAAATGCATAAAGATTTCATGTATAAATCATGGAACTTCAATAATAAGAAAAATAAATAAGAATGTACTTTTATATTTTATCCGGAACTGGTGTCGGACATTTATATAATCGACACGTCAAACTGATAAGCGATCGATCGTCTGAAACTATTCGATTTTAAACAATCTGGACGGTCGAGCTTTAAAACTGTTACGAACTGACAAAGCTGAAAACGTAAAAGGTAAAACATGTGAAAAACTGAAAACTATATCTGATTTCTGAAAAAGTGTTATAATCGACTCGAACAATTGTTTCTATGAAATAAAAACATCACCAACCGAAATCGTTGTCAAGACTTAAGCCAAACCTCAATCGTTGACTCTGTTGGGCCCAACTAGGCCCAAAAGGCCAAATAAGTCGAAAATAATGAAATCGAGCCCGAAACTTTGACCCGTTACTCAATCTTGATGAACCAAATGATCGTGGCGATCCGAGAACCCAACGGATACACAACGGGCCCGGGCCTCGAACCGGTGCTTCGTTTGAGCCCGTACAGCCCATAACCGACGGACCGGCCCAAATACATTGTCTTTAAACATTTAGGTCCAATATCAAGCCCAAACGCGATGGGTTTATTTTTATAAATTTAAGCCCATCAACTTGACATTAAGTTTTATAAGATTAGTTACCACCCTTTTATCTTTTTTTTATAAGAATTAATCACCAATCTATATAATTTTTATACTTTATTATTTATGAAAGTTATGAATTATATTATCACTAATTTCTAATATTTTATATACTTTACACAAGATTTTTCAAAGCCTAAACAATTTTATAAAACTCAACAAGTGTTATATAAAAAGTCACCTACTTGCTTGGTTGTTTTTATAAAAAGAGATGGGAGATTTTTTTTTTTGTGAAGATGATTTAGCCAAATCACCTACCACCACTCCACTACACCTTTCACCAAACACCTCCACTTTCCCTTTTCTCTTTTTCTTTCTTTATGTCTTGAACACTCCACCACTCAATTTATATACATACATATGTATGGTGGAACCACAAACAAGCAACCACCCTTTTCTCCTTTTTGTTGTTTCTGTCGAGAGCATCACAGCCTTTCCTTTCTCTTTTTCTTTCCACCACATCATTCACCCTCCCCACTCGTCTCCTCTTTTTTCTTTTCAGCCAACACACCCACAAATATAGGTATATGTGTATATATATATATGTATAGAATGAAAGGAGAACTAAAACAGTACACCACCCACCTCCCTTTTTCTTTCTGGTGAAACAGCCCCAGCCCCGCCACCACCAAGCCGCCACCTCCATTTCTTGTTGCTGCTACCGACCGGGGAACAACCACCACCATCTCCTCCTCCGTCGACCTTCTTTTTCTGTTTCTCGGCAACAAAACCACCACCTTCGCTGTGCTGTTGCTGTTTCCCTGTTTCCCGTCGCCACTGCCACTGCCGGACTGCCACCACCACCCTCCGCCGGGCTGCCGCGGCTGGGTTGCCGCAGCTGCTGTTGCTGTCCACGTGCTGTAAACCACCGAGCCACCCTCTCATCTTTCTCTTTTCCCGATCACGACACACCACCACCTTGCTGCTACAACTGTCGCCGGCTGCTGCTGCTATGCGACCCAGCTGCCGTCGCTGGGTGCTGCTGCCACTACTGTGGGCAGCCATGAACCACCATCCACCTTTGCTTTTCTTCTCGGCCGCCTAACACCTCCGCCACCTTTTGTTTTCCTCTTCTCGGCAACCACCACCACCACTGTTTTGCTGCTGCTGTTCTGCTGTGTTGCTGCTGTTTCCCATCGCCACTGCCGCTGCCGGCTGCTACGCCACTGCTGTGCACAGCCGCAGACCACCACGATGCCACCGCCCTTCTCTTTTTCCCTCGGTTTAACTCCTATACTTTGTGAGTCTTTTTAACCGGTTTCATTTTCGTTTTAATACGTTTTAAATGTTCCCAAACGATCCCCGAGTCTTGACAACAAATCCTTCAAAACCTTAAGTTTTATAAAGATCAAATCATCTAACCGACTAATATATCTTTTCTTTGATTTTCTTAAACCTTAGTGTTGAAAGGTTTGAAAATGTGAAATATTATGTTGATTATTTGATGATTTATTTTGATCATATGATGATTCTATAATGTTTAACATATGTTGCATGATATATTTGAGTTATAATCATGTTATGTTATGCTATAAAATGCTAGAATTATTGATTGTTATTTTAGTGGTTAATCATCTTATATTGGATTAATATTTGCTAATAATATATCATCATGGACTAATGTGATGTTTAGTGACACTTATGGACTTAATTGGACATTAGGAGTGTTATATAAACATTGGACATAAAATGATAGCTTAGAAACCTTTAAATGAATTTATTATGGTTAACTTATTAATTTAGTATTTTTATAAAAATTACTTGGATTTTAAAACCATAAAATGACATCATGGAATTTATATATAAAATTGTCACATTTTATAAAAATATGATTTCTAAGAAAACAAGACTTAAAATGCTTGTTTTGGATTTTATAGAAAATAAAATGGATAAAAATATATAAATATATTTTTCTACAAAAATGATAAGGAGCATATTTATGTCACTTGAACATAAAAAGTATAAATCTTGGATTTTATACAAAAAGTGGAAAATGTATTATGTTAAAAATATTCTATAAAAAGTCTTTAATTGAAAACCCTAGCTTTATTTAATAAATAAAGTTATTTAGAAATGATTTTATAAAAATAAAATCAAAAGACTTATAGAAATTATGAAAAACATATTTTAAACATTTTTGATTATTTTAAATAAATCAAAATAATCAAAACGTTTTAACCGGATCAAATGTTTTATTCTTAAAACGTTTGGAAATGAAACGAAATCTTTAAACGTTTTAAAGACGTTTTACGACGTAACGAAACGTAAATAATTATTTTCGACAAATAATTATTCGTATGAGTTTTAGAAACCCTAATTTGATTTAAAACTCACCATGCTTTGTTAATATAATTATTTTTAATAATAATTATATTTACATTAACTCAAAACCCTAATTTTTAAAACATGAGTTTAATGTTAAAATAACCTTTAATATTTACCTACTTGTGTTTAATCATTAAATCGTTAACTTGTAATAATTTAATAAATTATTCCGACAAGTTAGAATAATTATTTCGATAATAATTATGAACCCTAGTTATATATATTATAACTTAACGCGATTAACTATTCAATCGATCGAACGAACTTAAAAATAATAATAAATATTATTATTTAACACAATATTCAAGACTTGATTGAACTGGCCTTTACGATACGTGATCACATGCTCATTACTTATATTCAATTTAGATAAATGCCTTCATACGTGAACATTAGCATTTACTGACTTTGTAAACAGATTAACTAACGGGTTTTCAAACGTTACAAACGGGATTATACGTCAAGACTTGACCGGTATCATTTGGGTAACGTTCGTTACTCAAATGATTATGTGGACCCTTATGCATATTGTCTTATGTTTTATTAGGACTTTACTTGCTAGTTGCCACTCGGTAAACCATCATCATCACTGAATCATGTGAGTTTCACGGCCCCTTTTCTTTACAACTGTTTAACACTTATGGGGGATAAATCATGAACTGATAAAATGCTTTTTACTTAATGTTATGGTTTACCTGTTAGCCGTTTGACTACATGTTCCATTCCGTATCCCAAACAACTAGTACTTTATCGTTATAAACGTTAGTACAACTGAAATCCCACTATTAATTGAATTCGATTAGTTCTGCTCGAAACGATGACTAGTGAATAGATCTATTTGGGTTGACAACCCTGCCCAAGTTGGTAGCTCCAATCCTGACTTCGTACATTGTCAAGGGGTACACGTCAGTTATTCTCGCCTGTTCGGTATTCTTGGGATAGAATGCCATGAGTGGGTAATCCGTTAGTATTCGAATTTGAGGTTCATGGGAGGATCTTACAACCACGACAGTAAACCAACGTAACATTTAAGTATACCGTAAACTGTTATTCCAGCATACCGTAAACTGTTATTCCAACATACTGTAACTGTTATTCCAACATACCATAAACTGTTATTCCAACATACCGTAAACTGTTATTCCAACATACCGTAAACTGTTTTCACAAATTTACCATAGAATCATAAACCTGTGAACCTCACCAACTTTATGTTGACCTTTTAAACTCATGATTTCTCAGGTATCTAAGCTTATCATGGAAGACATGCAAATGGGGCTTCACTGTAACTTTTGACCTGCTTTACCGGAGTCGTAGTCTCGACCTATCTTAAATAAACAGCTTTATGATTTCAATATCAAACTAAGACTTTTATTTAAATGTAAGACAATATCATTTCACCATGACTTTCCGCTGCAACATGAATGGTATTATGTTTTAAATGACGTTTGAATTTAATAGAAGTTGTTCTATATATCTGCGACTATGATTCCGTCTCGCTCACACCCAAATCCGTTGACCGGGGTGTGACACCATAAGTTCTAGATCATCAGCATCAATATATTCATAGTCTTCATCTGTACACTCAACACTAGTCAACTTTCCAGCTACTAGCCCATCGTATGAAGAAAACATTGCTGAAAACAGAGCCATGAAATCGTTTGTAGTTTTGGCGAAAAGAGCATTATGATTTGGTATAGAAGCAGATTGATTGGAGTAAACTAGATATGTCACTGTAGCCTTTTGAGTATAACTCTCACCAGAAGAACCCCGAGATACACTAGCATGACCACTCGATAAATTTCCAACATAAAAAGCAGTGGTTGGTGGGTTTGTGCTAGTTTTAGCTTTAGCATGCTTTGTCGAAGCATTTTCACCTAAATAAACATCCGGATTTTGAACTTGTGCTGGAAGAGTCTTCACTCGCATCATATCTAGTTCTCTAGCTAACAAATTTCTTGTTAGGTCATCATACAAAATCTCATCAAAACTCTTATCATGAGTTAATAGCAGAAAATAGCCTCCCCACTTTGCTGGTAAAGCATCTATAAGCTTTTCTTTCAATTCACCTGCCTCCTTTTTCACTCCAACTATTTCTAGCTCACTCACCAAGTGTGATAACCTTGATATTAGATCATTGATTGTCTCATTTTGAACGTGACAAAAGTTATCGTACTCTCTCAGCAAAACCTTCTTTTTGCTTTTCTTGTATTAACTGTTGCCTTCACATCTATTACATAACGCATCCCACAATGTTTTTGATGTTGTATGCATTTTAAATTGATGTAGGATATCTTTTGGAAGAGCCATTGACAAGTTAGAATACGCCTTTTTTCCAGTTTAAATGCTTATTTCTCAGCATCATTCATTTTGTTGTAAGGCTTCACTTGACCAACAAATTCTCCACTTGTGAACGTTGGAACTTCATACCCATGAAGCATAGGAGTCCATACGGTTAAATCCGTCACACCGATATACGATTCATAACGAGTCTTCTAATTATGGAAATCTTCAAATTTCATCAACTTAGGAACTTTATTCGTTGTTCCTATCTCGTTATCGTAGTTCGTTAAGGCTTGAACGGTTGTAGATATTACAGCAAAGGCTTGGAACGGATCCATGATGAATATCTAAAAAACCGCTCAAACGTACCAAAATGTCGATCTGCGTACCAGAATCAAACCCAATGTACCACTTCTCATAGTGTACCACACTCGGACCAGAATAACAAAGGCGTACCACCTGCAGATCAATTTCTCTACGTACCAAATTTGGAACGGATCAGACTGGTACGACGTAACTGCCAACATACCAGTCAGTAACTGCCATAAAACAACGAAGGAGATTGCCTTACGGACCAAGTGCAACGTACCACAAACACAATGAAGATTTTTGTATGGATCAGCGTCGTACCAAAGTGTTCTTGAGCCGGACCAGAAGCGCACCAAGTGAAACATGACTGAATTTGACTGTTTTTGGTTTTTCGGACGTGAAATTGACACAACACTCAACGAAAACACTCACGGATCATTTTGGAAGTAAATTTCGAATAGATTGGACGTAAAACCGAGAAGAAATGATGAAATTTGAACCAAAAGCGTTATTTCTCTCTCTAGAATCGAAAAAACCGACCAGAGATCATAGCAAAAGAGCAATCTAGCTCTGATACCACTTGTAAAACACTGGACTGGATCTTACTAATGCATGATCTCGATCAATTCGATAACACGATGTAAATAAACGTCTCGTTTATTGATAACCAAACTCAAGAGTACAGAGAGCAAACACTATAGAAACCACATAGTTAAGACTTCAACTCTCACAACTACTTTCAAACACAGAGCTTAAACTATTTATACCAATCTGCCCGGCGTACCAATTAACCCACGTACCAGGTGGTCCGTGGCTGCGTACCACCTGGTCCGTCCACTGGTACTCTGGGAGCAGATTATACAAAATGACTAATAACATGGACAAAACACTGAGACCTAGCATTGTAAAACCTAACATGTTCTAACATTTGATGGCCTTCAGCAAAGAAGTCTTCACCTGGAAGTTCAGGATCATCTTCAATTTTCACATCTCTCTCTTCAGTACACAGAAATGCAGATTCATCAGGATAATCTGCTCCCCAGACATAACTTTCCCCAGTTTCAGAGACCAATGCTTTAGAATCTTGATTCGAAGCGTTTGCATTTAAACTTGACTGAGTAGAATTGCTTCCTGATGCTTTTGAACTTTGACTGAGTAGAATTGCTTCCTGATGCTTTTGAACATTGATTGAGTAGAATTGCTTCTTGCTTCTTTGCATTATTGCATTCCTTTGCGAATTGACCATAATTCTGATAATTATAGCAACGAACTTTGGATTTGTCGAATCCAAGATTTCCCTCAGGATTTAAATCTTTGCGTCCCGTTCTTTGCATATACTTCTTACCTCTCCGAACAAGCATTGCCATGGACTAATTGATGTCCATAAGTTCTAGATCATCAGCATCAATTTGTTCATAGTCTGCATCTGTTAACTCAGCACTAGTCAACTTTCCTACCACTACCCCATCATATGAAGAAACCACTGTTGAAAACAGCGCCATGAAATCATTTGTAATTTTGGCAGAAAAAGCATTATGATTTGGTGCAGAAGCAGATTGATTGGAGTAAACTGGATATGTCGCTGCAGCTTTTTTAGTATAACTCTCACCAGAAGAACCCCGAGATACACTAGCATGACCACTAGATGAATTTTCAAAATAAAAGGCAGTAGTTGGTGGGTTTGTGCTAGTTTTAGCTTTAGCATGCATTGTTGATGCATTCTCTCTAAAATAAACATCCGGATTCTGAACTTGTGCTGGAAGAGTCTTCACTCGCATCATATCTAGCTCTCTAACCAACAAGTTTCTTGTTAGGTCATAAACTCATCTCCATGAGAGCCAAAAACAAACAATTAAAATCAAGGATAATCAATTAGTGTGTAAAGTCTTTCCTACATATAGATCAAAGAATTAGTTATACAAATTTTGATCATCGAACATGTCACACCTCGGCCCTTGGGGCCTGAGATATCAAGGATCGTATCCATTTAACAAGTAAAAGTGAATACTTCTATTAAGTTTTTAAAGGTACAATACAATCTAGGAAATGAAATACAACATTTTTAAATAAAGATTAAAACTAGGGCGGAAGCTATTGGTCTTCTAAGGTTTTCTTCATGCTCGCGCGAGCAATTTTATGGATAATCTTCTAATCCAAGTCTTCAAAAGCTAGGTACCCGATACATGCTCAAAAAGATTTTTCGTCAACTAAAAAGTTGAGTGAGTTCATGAGTTTTGTTAGAAAAAATCATTGAGTACAAAATATGTTTATCGTATCGTTTGTCAGAAATGTATTTATTGGGCATATGCCAAAATATGTTTTGTCCTAGCATATGCCAAATATGTTTATCGCTGACTTTCCCAAAAGTGAGTTTTATCGTATGTTTACCCAAAATGTGTTTTATTTTTTTATTGCCCGCCGACCATGGGAGGCAATGGAATTAAAATATTAGTATATATTCCACAATCAACCATCCTCTATCCGTCGTGATAGTTTCTCAATTGTTATGCGCGACCACTCGTCAATAGAGTCTTCCCGAAATTAAATGTAAAGAAGTGAGCAAAGGTCAAAATGTTGTCTCTTGTGAGGGAGTCCCATTCTTGGGCACACAAGGACATGGGGGCATTATCTGTGACATCCGTCACTTTAATTTTAGATTAAAAATGATAATTTAGAATTTATTAAGGTTTATTTGGAATTAATTATGATTATGTGAATTAATTGAGTATTATAATATTAGATAGAATATCATAGTTTGAACCGGCTAACGAAACGAATAAAATGATTCGTTTGGTTTTAGATTATGAATGTATATGAGTTAATGCCTTTAGGAAAGGTTATACATTCGGTTGGTGATAAATTAGAAAAAAAAATTACGCAATAATGAATTCGAATCGTATAAAAGCGTCACTACTTTTGGTCTCCGACCAAGTGTGACGAAACTGAAAAATAATTATACGGTTCTGAGCGTAATTTAAAATCATGAATTTTGATATAAATATTGGAATTTATTGGATTCGGAAAAATACCCGTAAAACACGACATACACTGTGATAACTAGAGTTTATAAAGATTTTTGAAAGAATGTGTGTGTATATATGCATGTGTGCCGAAAATATATATATATATATATATATATATATCTATACTACTATATAATACATATTGATCATCGGGGGTATTTTCGTCATATAATTCCTTAATTTTAAGACGCTTACAAAAGTTTATGCATCATGTACAAGTTGGTAAAGCATAGCTTTTATACCAGATCCAATATTTACAACCAAATCAGGTCAGGGTAATCTGGTCATCTCAATATCCCTTTTCGCAGCTGTCCATCTTCTCTCGATTACCCCGTTTCACACGCACGCTGCCTTCTCCCACTGGTTTACTCCTCCTCGATCCAACAAAGCCGCCTTCGTTATCCCCGCTCTCCACCCCCTCTCCCCTATAGATTCTCGATCTCCCATCCAGCCCCTCGATATCCCATCCAGCCGTCTTCAGTTACCACTATCTCCAGCCCTCTCTCTCCGTCTCCGTCTTCTTCACTTGTGAACATAACAATTCAGGTGAGTTTTTTGCCCTAATTTGGTTTTCGTTTTCGTTTGTCATCTTCTTCTTTTCTGTGTATGGCTCAGTCTTGAATTGCTATCTACAGGCACGCACCTTCTGGTTCGATTTTCTGATCCATCAAATATTTATGGTCATCTATTTTTTTCATTGTTGTTCATCACAGGTGCTGGTTCGATTTCCAAATTCCAACAAAGATTTCTTCTTGGGTTATGGTTCAGTCTTCTGGTTCGCTCCTGAAGTTTGATTTTCAAATTTTATTGCTAATTTTGATCTTTTTTTTTTAACTAAATTCTGAATCCAATTATGTGTTTGTGTTTTGTTCTATTACATCTTTTGGCCATGTTTATGTATTATGTTTTCTGTTATTATTTTGTTTATCCATCCTTATATGTGTGTGTGTTGTTTGTAGATTCATTCCCCTAATTTGGTATTGCCATATGTTATTATTTTGTTTATGAAATCTTGCAAATATACATGTTCTTGCTAGACTGCAACCCCAAGTATGTAATCATGTTTCCTGCTTTTATTGTAGCGAATGATAAATCAATATCAAGTATCTTCTTTTTGTTGTATTTGTGTTATAGCAAGATTCAGAGATTACTTAATAGTTTATCTTTAAAAGTGAGATTTTAAACCATATTTGAATTTGACAGCAGCATGGACAGTGAACAATGTTGCTATCTAAGGCATTTTGTTGTGATAAAGACACCAATTGAGAAAATGAAAAGGTAATGGACGCAGTCAATTGTTTATGAAAATAATGGCTCGCATAAGCTGTTTTGTTGGTATAAGGTATGTGTAAAGTAGTTTATTTTAGGAATTTAGTAACTCAAATTACTACGATTGTGATTGCTTTCAGGTATGTGTAAGGTAGTTTATCTTAGGAATTTAGTCAATCATTTATGAATGTAATGGCTCGCATAAGCTGTTTTGGGAACTGAATTTGTGCTCTGCGTATAATCGTGTATTTTAGCTGCAGTCATTTGTGAAATAGTTTTTGTGAATGCATAAATTGCTTGTAGGCTTTTAAAACACAGGGTGTACTAAATCATTAGTTGGGATGTTACCAAATTGGTTATAGTTAGTCTTTCTTTTTTTCTTATATAATCATATTAATTTGATATCTTACTATGTATTAAGAGAGTCAAGAGACATAAGAAACAGGAACATAAACAATTTGTTCAATACAGTTGGATTTTACAATGCACTCTGTCAATGGTGTTCTCCAAGTTGAAATGGTTTTGAATCGTTTGGTAAGTTGCACACTTAGTTATTTTAATTTGTTGTTCTTAGGCCGACCCGTTTTAACCCGAACTAAACCACTATTCTGCTGCAGATTGTTGTGCTAACAAGAACAGATGCCCCCAAGTGTATGTTTGACCATGCTGACCATTTTTTATACATTCTATTGGTTCACTAATCATGGGTATAATCTGTTTTCTCTCTTTCTACAAATCAAAATAATACATGTCAAGTACATAAAATTGTTGGACGGATTAATGGAAGATTTGTGACGTTTGCCTCTCTCCCAGTTCATCATTTGTTCTCTTTAATTTGATTAAAATACATCTTATTTTTTCATGGTTTCTTTCTATATAAGTAACCTGCACATCCTACACTTTTTAAGACATCCTATAGTTTGAGTCGGAAGGATTTTGGAACTTATCTGCATATGAGTTGTTCTCAATTCACATATTTTACTTACCTTCACATAAGAATGTTCTTTATTTGGCTCTCAATTCACATGGACCTCATGCAATCACCGATCTCTTTCAACAGCTCGAGATCCATTAGATGTATAGAGGTATGTTTATTCTTCAGTTATTACGTTTTATGTGTAATTTGTGTGTGATTTGTGTTGTTTAGCACATATAATTCTACTTCTACAAAGAGATAAGAGGATGTACATGTGGGCTACATGAGTGTCTCTCTAAACATGTTTTGTGAATGTGAATGGTATTTAATACTGGTTATTTATCTATGAAATTTTTTAGAATGGGACGAGGCTACAATGGATCACTTTGTAGAATCAAAGGTGATGGTGACCGCTAAACCATATGAATGCTTCATGTTGTAAGTTTATAGTTAGCAACCTTCTAAAATTTTGTATTCTAAAAGTTCTCTTAGCATTGTGATAATAATTTAGATATTGTAATCTTAGGGGACATTAGTTATTTATAGAAATAGTTTTGGTGTATTTTGTTGTCTCTTGCTAAATTGCAGGTCTATTTAGTTTTTGTTTTCTGGTGGTATACACTCAAGTTTGATTCTTTTCCTTTAATTCGACTACTTTTAGTTGTATTTGCATTTACATTATCAAGAATCACAAAAGGGCTCTAAATAATAGCTTCAACTTGTCGGTTTTGCTGTCTGACACTGGTGATCTTTCTTTTTGTACTCTTGTGTAGGTTTTAAGAATCTTGCTTGAAAACATGATCTGATCTCACTTCTAAAACCAGTTAATATATTCAACAGTAAAATATTTATTAAAAGTTAATCTGATCTTATTTCAAAACTTATTGTATGCTTGTTTTCTTTATGATATATATTTTTAATAACTTCCTATTTTTGCTTAAAATATGCTGGTACAATAAGAACCAGAACCTGTAATGCAGGTACAATCTAGATCCGCGATGACAATTGAACCAGGAAGTAGTAAAAAATATCAAAGAACTTGCCTCGATCTCAATCCTACCCACAAGGTGTATTATTATGAGATGTGCAAGGAATGGTTAATATATTCAGTTTCTATATGTGTCTGTGAGTTTTGTATGTAAACCTGTAGAGCTTGATACATAATTTTTCATGACAATTTGTTATCCCTTATATCAGGATCTACACAGTGAAAAGCAGGAATCTATGGAAATACGACAGTCTGAGAAAGGAAAGTTTTGGTTGATGATTTTGGCCTATAGGAAGACCAATGAGTTCTGAGTTTTGGTATGATCATACACCCTTTTCTTTTGCAGTTTGGAAATATCACAGTCTAATTGTTTATCAATCATCATCAACATAACCTATAACATTTTCAAGAGTGTTTGATGTGGGTTTGAATAGATTATTGTGATTTGAAGTTGCAATAATCAGTTTTAAGTGTTTGCATTGACTGATTATGATTATGTTTTTTCATACAGTTTATAGTCAAAATAATCAATTTATAAAAAACAGGTTACACCCTATTGATGTTTACCATTCAGTTTTTTTTAATTGTCTATACTGTGCTACTAATTTATAGTAAAAGAAAATGTTCATGGAGGAGGAAGGAGGAGAGCTACCCTGAAAACTCAAGGTGTAACATGTGCTTTCCATTTCGCTCTTTAGTTTTAACGATTTTTTTATTTCACTAATTACTAAATAGTTGGTATTCATATGAAGAGTGATTTCTTATATGAATATCGACTTATTTAAGATTTATTGACAGGATTTAGAGTAGCACATCAGTTGTGGGAGCATCGACAAGGAAGTCAACAACAAAGTCAACATGTCAATAATGTTGTGACTGGAAAAAAAAACTTGGGTTGTCGAGGCGTCAAACCTAACGAGGCCAGCTGTTCAAAAGGTAGGAAACGAGCTTTGAAATGTCGTAAGAATTTTGTGAACATTATTGGGGCTCTTGATTTTATTAATTAGGTTTCTATGGATGAAGAAAGATGGTTCTCATGGGTTATCAGATCATCACTGGATGATTTTCTGCTTTCATATCTTTATAGTTTCTCATCCAGGTTTCTTATGCTCTCTTTAGCTTCATATTCATAGCTCTTAGAAATGGTTAATGATGTCTCAGCTCCTTTCTGATTGTTTGGAATAAATAACCTTGAGTTTGATAGAGTAGCCATTATAGGAATAACCTTCTTCACTTATTTATGAATTTCAAGTATCATCTGATGTCATGTACTTTTCTGCAGGGTGTTCATTTGCTGGATTTGAGAGCTGTCACAAGGACTTTCAGTTTGTTTGTAGCCGTGTTCAGTTATTTGGGTAAGATTATAGCTTTATTCTTGTAGAATCATTTACAAAAAAGATGGAATCATTGGATATAGATTTTAAGAGTAAATCGTGTTTGCAAACACTGTTAGAAAACTATTTTGCTTTCATCTAAAAAAGCACCTACTCTACACGTGTTCAAAGCAATCCTGACCCACAAGAAATCCTTTCAACCTATTCCAAAAATTCACCCTCCCATATTTACAATGACTTTAAAACAATTGATGTGATCTTCATCCATCAAATCTCTGCCCATGAGAAGAATCACTTCAGAAAGGAACCCCCCACCCCCAACCCAAACAACGAAAAAAATGTATATATCGCACAAACAAAAGAACCAGAAACGACATACATCCCATCACTGGTCAGTTAATTATGAGTTCATCAGTTGATTAAGGTTTGTAAAGCAATAAAATTTTATTTTCTGGGTTACTTATTTATCAGTTGTTCCATACAATAAAAAGTCATTGGCTTTATGTTTTTGTTTGGTTACTAATGATATATTTTGTATTTATATGTAGATAAGCTTTCATATTTATAACTATTATTATATCTTTGTATTGCTTCAGTTTATTTTCAAATCTACCTTTTGTTGTAGACAAATGGCCTCTATGCTTGCAGTTATTAGGTAAGAATTATATCTCACTATTTCACCATCAAATTTTCTTTTTCTTTCTTACATTCTAAATACACTAGCTATATCTTCATATCTTACTTTCACTATCTTTTTTCTTCTATTTTCCTACTTCCTTTTTGTTAAATTTATTCTGTACTTTTAACATCTGAAACATAACAATTGGTCGAAAAAGGAAATTTAGTGACTCAAGTAAAGCTCACACTAGAATCCATCAGTGAGGTAAAGCTCATAATTTCTTTACTCTACTACATCTATTTACTTATAGATCCTGACATTATCTCTTCTTTGATTTACTTCTCGATCTATAGACGGGGAAGTCATTTTTGAAGCAACCGAAGGTGGGAAAGGTGAAAACGGATTCTGGAATAGTTCGGGTCTTGGATTTAACTATCTAAGACTCCTAGAGAGGCAATCAAAGGTATACTTTTAAAAAAAAATTCTTCATGATTAGTTGTGTTATCTTTTCGTTGGCTACAGTTCATCATTTAACCAGATTATTCTTATTTGATTTTTATGCTGCTCATAGTACATTGTTGAATTTTGATTGAGTTTAGAATCATATCTATGAGTTTTGTTCTTATAAGGTGTTAGATGATACAAGTAATGAATTTGTTGAGCAGTTGCTACTTTGATGTTTTTTCTATTGATTGGGTTGCTATCAATTTTGTGAGTTATTTTGAAATTTTGGATATTGATTGAACTGTTATCAATATTGTCTATTGTTGGTTTCCCTGTCATAAAAAATTAACAGGTTTTTGTTTTATAGTCACATTTGTAGATGTTGGTTTCCCATCTCAATAATTATTACATGGTTTATTGTTAACCATTGAACTATTATGGTGCAGGTTTGAAACAACAGTAAGGCTGGCAATATCTATATTGTTACATTTGAGCTTGGTTGCAGCCAAATAAGAAGCTAGAGGAGATAAGTATTCAGCTTTAGTTGTGTTTAAGAATATACCAGAGGCTGATGAAGCTTTTAAGCAGCTTGTTGGTGACCAAGATAAAGTATGTTGCTACACTTACTTTATCTTCATACCTATTTGTTCTATAGAAAAATGGGGTGCTTTTTGTTTGAACCTAAACTTAACTATTGTTGCCTATGAAAATTATAGAAAGTGAATTTGAAGCCTTTGTATCTTAGATGGATGTATCCAAACTCGAATAACCTGGAAGTTCATAGCACTAGAAATTCTAAAAGTTCAACTCACCAAGGACTCACTTATAGAATACAAATGTTTATTTTTATACGCCTTGGTGCATAAATGCAAGATATATATTGATGCATTACTGCACCTCTTTAAATAAGGGATTACTAAAACTAAGTTGTAGATGCATTAATGCATCTATTTATTATACATTGCATAATTTTTGTTCCGAGTATAGTTGTGCACTATTTGATTTGGTGAATTATTAAAGTGAGTTGATTTGTGTCTTTAGTTCTTGAAACACTTAGAAGAATGCATTTGTTTTAGAAGACAAACATGAAATGTTACAATTTGGGTAACTCACAATAATAAGGTTTATAACCATTTACCCAGCCTTATTCATTGAATAAGTTGGTTATTATTTAATCGAGATTTGTAAGGCTCATGACGTTGATTACACCAATACTACGACTGAGAGAGTAACAAAGATACAATACAATATATCACGAGAGAAATAAACAAAAATCATATACCGTGTTGGTTGATTGTGTCGTCGCCGCATCCCCCGGGTTTCCCACTAAGTGTAGAAGGTATGAATCCTGTTGGAAACACCATCGATATTAGACAAGGGCCGGAAAGAGATGGAAAGATCTGAGAAGAACTACCCATGAGAATCATAATTTTCAAAGAGTAGGAAGAAGATTACTAATTAAACCGATATCATTACAAACAAATATTATAAAATTAGAATATGTTTTCCCTACTGAGCCTTGAAACTACTATGATTTATGAGAATTTTAGCGGTTAATAATACTACTTCATTTGACCATTGAATTATTTTACCGCCTTATTTCATCACATTAAGTTGCAATTATTATTAACACACCAAGTAAATCACGATTGACATTGCGTCATGATCACATCATACACGATTGTAGTTTGCCGCCAGACCACGAGAACAGAAAAGAATACCGAGTTATAAATTACCGTCGCTACCGAATATGTGAACATAATACAAATAACACACTATAAACTTAAGTCTATAAACTGTCGCCCGTCGTAACGCGTGAAAAGAAGACGAATAACACGCTATACACTATTACCGCCGCAACGCGCGGGCACACGGCTAGTATATATATATATATATATATATATATATATATATATATATAAGAGTTGGTGTAGTGTGGTTGACTAGTTAAAACTTAATGAGACTAGATGGATAAGTAATTATGCTTTCTTTTAAAACTCACCTACACATCACCTAAGACAAATATTAAAAAAAAAAAATTACACAAACCTCCCCTCCCTTCTCCTTATTTACGGCCCACAACAAACACACCACACCTCACTTCAATCTTCTACACTTAAACACACACACACATTTGAAGAACTTGAAGATTCAAAGGGAAATCAAGAAATTTCAAGAACATTCAACTTACTTTCAAGCTCAAGGTAAGAAACAACATCAAGTTTCTTCTAAATCTCAAAAACCCACTTCCAAATCCAAGAACCAACATCAAGTTTTTGATAAGTTATGGTGGATTTGGAAGGATTAAGCTTCAAAACACAAAGATTTATGTGAAAAACTTCACTCACACACATAAAAATCGTGATGTGTGTGTTAGTGTGTGTTATGCTTAGAAAAAGGGTTTGATCATCTAAAACCCACATTCATGTGAGATCTAACTTCAAATAAAGATTTTTAATGAAGATCCATGAGAAATCTTAAGGTTAAAACTTAAATTTTATGGATAAAAATAAGAACTATAAAGTTAGATGATACATGCATGAGCTAAAATCTATGATTTATGTGATTTTATGTGTTAATATGATGATGATTTACTCTAGAAACTTGATAATCTTTGATCTTGGTTATATGAAAATGATATGTATAAAGGATATTAAGTTGTGAAACTCTTGGACTTTTAATAAAATCCGAAATATATATATATATATATACATGAATTTGGAATAAAAAGGTTAAATAAAATCAAGACTTAGTGTTACAATTGTAGTAAACCCGCCTCATGGTCGTCAATGACGCCTACATGGTCGGTAACGATTGTCACTAAGATAAACCCCGTGACTATTTCTCATGGTAATTCCGCCTATAATGGTCGGTTATGAGGAAACACGAGTGGTACACCATAAATATGTAATACTTGGAAAAATATAAAAATAAATATGTAAGTAGTAAATAAAATGGATAAGAAATATAAAAATTATAATGAGGTCAGAAAATTTATGTTAGAAAGAGACTAAATCTAAGTAATAAAAACATGGAGTAAAGAAATGGAGATAAAAGTAATGATTAGAACATGACTTTTAAAGTCTTTAATGCATTAAATGGATGAAAAATGTAAAAATATGTCAAAAATCCGAAAATTCTAGTTGGGTCAGTAAAAGAATAATAATTATCAGTAGATAAAAGTTATAAAAATTTTCTAGAATTTTTGGAATTTATTTAATAATTAGAATGGAATTTATATGCTTAAAATTTGCTAAAAATGCTTAAAAATAGAATAAATTGGAGAAATAATATAGAAAAATTTGTGAACTTATTTTAGACAGTAAGTAACAAAAATAAGTGAAAATAATTGAAAACTTAGGTGAAAATGGCACCCGAACCCTTAGAACGATGAAAATAATACAATAAAACGTGTAAAATTAGTAAAATAAGGCATAAACTAGGAAAAATAAATAAGGTCAGTAGCTAAATGACTTGGAACTAATTAATAATGTTAAGAAAATATATAAAAATGATACAAAAACTGAAACCTAATGTATTGGAAGGAATATGAACGAAAACTATTACCGAAAAGACGTGGAAAAGAGGAATTTGGCCTAAACATAGAAAAATTAGAAAAATAATGTATTAATGATTTAAACAATATAAAATAAGTATAATCACTTATATTAGGCCTTAGAATAAAATTCCACAAGTAAAGAGTTGGATTATTCTCTTTAATTGTTAAACGAGATCTGCGACCCGCGCGTTGCGGCGGGCGAGGCCTCGCTGTCGGGTGTACTTCTGTTAAGTCTTAGGATGTAAAAGGGGGTTAAAGTTGAAATAGGTTATTAGAATCACACAGTTGTCATAAGTGGCATTACATGATTAGTTAATGTTGAACATTAGAGTTTATTCCGACCATTGCCAGCTCATCATCCTCCCATTCCTCCTCAACAAACGGTGGCCTATACTTTTAGCCATTTTTCAGCCCAAACTATTGTCGAGAAATATTCTACAAAGAACAAACGAATCCTGGCAACCCAAAATCCACAATAAGTTAAGATAATACAGTTACGTCAACAAAGAAGTAGAAGAAAACAAACGCCTAATCCACCCAATCTAAATTGTATAACACAAATACAGATTTGTGTAGTTTAATTCATAAGCATAATCCAAACTCAATGCTTTAGGTATCCAAGCAGATTGAGAACAAATAAATGTAACCTGCAAAATATAAAAGCCTACAAAGCAACAATAACAACAGTAAATCGACAATTAAAAAATAGCTAAAAAGAATTTTCTGACCCGTTATGACATTTGACCTCATCAACCTTGTTATTCCTATCAAATAAGGAAGACTAAAACATGAACAATTATAAGCAAACTAAACAAACAAATACAAAAATAAATAAATAAATAAATAAATAACTTAAAGACTAACCTTACACAAAGAACTACTCCATTACTTACCCATAAGCCTCAAAAACTGCACAAATAAAAATACATAAATAGAGTTGTAAACATAGCAAATGAACACATATCTAACTTAACACGCCAGAGCACACAAATATACATTACTAAATGACCAAGTGGGAGAATAGATATGCATCTTTACTATATCTAATTGTTTATCTTACTGATTCAAAAATTCAGTCAACAGTAAATAAAAAAGAAGCATATAAAAACTGTACGCATACAACCATTCTTGTTCTTCGAACGTGAATTTCTATACAACTTCATTTTCTTGGTTACTTTCCATTTAAATCACAGTTATCATTTCTAAAAAGAAAGACATGAGATAAAGGCTCAAGTAACAAACCTTCTTGAGGGTCTTCATGTTAGACTCATTTGACCGTCGAAAGGAATCCAAGGAGACCTGAACATATAAAAAGAAGCATGCAACCATCAAAAGCAATTTAATGAGACCTGCACATATCAATTCAGTCTGAATAAGCCTAAAAATATCATAACGTCAACATTTAAATCAAACTGTTCTCAAGTGTCAATTTCAGGATAATAACAGCATAAACCGACATTGAGAATGAATCAAGGCTCAGATTATCATCATCATTGCCCAAAAATCATGACGAAGCTTCGAGAATGTCTAAAAGGGACAATCTAAAATGAATAATGATGGCTGAGGAGGGATGATCTTGATTTGAGCCATATATGCTGGAAATTGGCAAATTAAAAGTTGACTCCAGCTCAATCTTAACATGGTATAAACAAAATAGGAAGTTTTCGTTTACAATTCTATCAAATTGAACTTGTATTTGAGAATAAATATGTTATGGTCGTCACCTTATAAATAAGACCAAGCACTGCTTAGCTTAGTGGTAAATCCATTTCCAAAAACATGAGCAGAACCCTTTTGGTGGTGGTCATAGCGATTTCGATTGTGATCATACACCCCACCATATCATGAACAGTATCAAGAGTCTTCAACATCTGAAATCCATTAGCCTTAAGTTTCTATTTACATGTCTAATAACTACAGTTGAACATGGTAATCTACTCTTTGACCCATTAGCCAACTGACTAAATTAATAAAGATGATGATATTAAGTTATATTTTCAAATGACAGGATTTTAAAGAAGTCTAACACCTTAAACAAATCCAATACTTAAGTTTTTAGTAATTTTAAGGAAATATGTTGATAATATTTATAATTCCAATCATCAACAGCAGGAAGGTGAGTTAGGAACCTGAAGTGGGAAGAGACCTTGCAATAGCCTCATATAGAAACATCAGGAATGTCAGTCATATTCAAATTGGAACAGGTATTACTTCAAGAAATGAACTCTTACCTACACAACTGATGAACAGTGGATTTAAAAACAATAATTTCTAAATTAAATTATTTGCTTAAACAAAAATAACTTAAATGAACAAAGACTTGGAACTGTTATCACGAATTTGGCTTTGACTTAAGGGGTCAGCTATTTGAAGGGCTAGTACTGTGATATAATATATATAGGGTTATTGGATTTTAATAATATGAATTAAGCTCTATTGGCGGATAATAATACGAATTCAGGAATTTCCTTACAATAATACGAATTCGTCACTTAAGTGTAAAAACTGATACACCGTTAGTTTTTCACTAACGGTGTTAATTTTTGCTGACTGGACTGATGACGTGTCATGCCACGTGGCATGTTTAACCAATTTTTTAAAGGGTTATTGGATTTTAATAATATGAATTAAGCTCTATTGGCGGATAATAATACGAATTCAGGAATTTCTCTACAATAATACGAATTCGTCACTTAGGTGTCAAAAATGATACACCGTTAGTTTTTCACTAACGGTGTTAAGTTTTGCTGACGTGGACTGATGACGTGGCATGTTTAACTAGGTTTTTAAAATGAGGGACTATTTCTGTAATACCTTCAAAAATGTGGGGTTAATATAAAAAAAAGAAAAAAAAACATAAAAATCTAATCATCGTCTTCCTCATCCTTGCCACCAATCTAGAGTCCTCTGGCCACCACCGACAAACAGGTTATTGTGATGGCCAGAGGACGAGTTTGTCGGAGCCGGAGAATGGGGCGGTGGTGGCGGATTCCGGTGGTCACCGAAAAACAGGTTATGGTGGTGCCGGCGAACAGGTTATGGTGGTGGCAAGGATGAGGAAGACGATGATTAGATTTTTAGGTTTTTTTTTTCTTTTTTTATATTAACCCCACATTTTTGAAGGTATTACAGAAATAGTCCTCATTTTAAAAACCTAGTTAAACATGTCACGTCATCAGTCCACGTCAGCAAAACTTAACACCGTTAGTGAAAAACTAACAGTGTATCATTTTTGACACCTAAGTGACGAATTCGTATTATTGTAGAGAAATTCCTGAATTCGTATTATTATCCGCCAATAGAGCTTAATTCATATTATTAAAATCCAATAACCCTTTAAAAAATTGGTTAAACATGCCACGTGGCATGACACGTCATCAGTCCAGTCAGCAAAAATTAACACCGTTAGTGAAAAACTAACGGTGTATCAGTTTTTACACCTAAGTGACGAATTCGTATTATTGTAAGGAAATTCCTGAATTCGTATTATTATCCGCCAATAGAGCTTAATTCATATTATTAAAATCCAATAACCCATATATATATATATATATATATATATATATATATATATATATATATATATATAATATGTCACTAAGTGAGAAGCTCATATAAGCTGTTCCTAATTTCCCTTTAGTTACCAAGCACACCAAAATTCTTTTTCTTAGAAAATTTCAGTATACAGTGATACAACAAAATGCACCAAATCAAAGAAGGCTCGGAATTATGACCCAAATGTTCTTACAAATCACAAACTTCTTTTTATTTAACCTTACAAATTTCTCAATTAATTGTCATTTTAATAAACAAAGAAAGAAAAAAAGTAGCCCATATGTTTAAGGCACTTTGTTGTGTGACATCATAAGCCCAAAAACAATTTTAAAATGGCATAATTATATAATTCAGATGCTAGATGCACCTGAGTCGGTGTAACCAAAAGCATTCAGTCTCAACTTAGACTTATGTAGAAACCTCTCAAAGCTCATAAACCTGAATATATAACAGTATGCTTGAAATTACCCAATGTTTTTTATAATACTAAGATACTACATAGTCTTGAACTAATTTCTACATTTAAAAATGTATATATCACTGAGCGAGAATAACCCATGTAAACGTACCCACCTATGACGGTCCCATAAAGCTATTGGTATACTTCATGATGACAATCTGAATGACACAAAAATGATATAGACTCCCAAACTAAACAGCAAAAAGGTAAACCGTATGAAGCACTTTTTCATTGTTTAAATATTAAAAGATAATTACATCAGCAATTTAAACAATCTAAAATCTAAATGTTTCCTATTTTAAACAAATAATCACCAAAAGTAACCCAATGTGTGAAAGAAGAATACCTCACACTCTAGAGAAAGCTCGAAAACTCTGCATAGAGAAGTAAAAAAGTTTAGTCAAGACTCAATAACCACCCATAAACCATCCATTAAGTATGCAAAAAACATCCATAAGCCATTGCGCATCATATAGTTGCATTTAGTATGCATATGGATGATCCAAATTTATACAAAAAGTCTAATAGATTAATAGTAAATTTACAATGAAAACACAACATTAAAAAGTTAGTAGTAGGATGATTATTTACCTGATGGCTGATGTTGCTATTTTTTATAGACTTTTGATGTGAAAAATGTCAGCTTATAAAATCAGTATTTTCTTATATCATTCCATAAAGCAACACCACCTTGTAACCATTTAAGCTTTTCATGCTACTTTCAGGTAGACCAAGAGGAAACCAATCTCCCCTTCTTTCCAATTAGTAGCCACATTATACCCCATGAAATCTCTTCTCCAAATAGCATTGATAAGAAGTTGCCAAAGTAAAACCTACAACCAAATTTTCAAACCCATAAATCATAATCAAGAAGGGTTAAGAAATTTGTGTAGACATTCTAACAAACGAAACACAATACCACCAAATAAAAAAAAACCTAGTCCTTATGAAGATAAGTGTAGTGAGCTAAGATAGTAATGAAGCATATCACAAAGCAGTTAAAGGGTCCAATCAACATATGCAACATGCTAAAATCTTCATATGGCATAAAAGATGCCAACATTGTGAAGGGAATCATACATGTTAATGAGCCTAACCTAAGGAAATCTACTAAGGGGTAATTAAACAGAAACAAAAACCCAATAACAAAAGAAACACGTGAGCATAAAGTTAAAAAAACATACTGGGAACAAAAGGGGAAGCACAAATGAATCATAAATCACAGACCTTGCATACTACAATGGAGCATGATACAGCACCCCCTTTCTACCTATTTTTATTCCAATGTAAGAGACCCTAATTCATGAATTACGCTAGTTAAAAACCTAATTTATTCCTTGCTGATGAAACGATCCGTCAGAAAAAATAATCCAGTACCTTTCCATGTTGTTTATGAGGAAGCACTTTGTGCACGGACTACCGGAATCAATTCCTTTCACCATCTTCCTCCACTGCTTCGTGCGATTGTGATGAATTTCCTGCTTAATTGAGACGTTGATTCCGATAATCTTATGCGTTTGACGTTAGCGTAACGAAACCCTAACCCGTTAACCACCAACTGCTTCGTCGCTCTCCTTTAAATTCCGACGGCATCGTCAACGCCGATCCCCTTAAATGGGTAAACTCATCACTGATCGGCGTTTCAATGCAAACCACCTTCGATTTGGTAGAGTGAGACTCGTCAAATATCAGAACGGATCAGTAAAGCGACGACGATTCCAAATAGTAGAAGACGTACGAATATGAAATAGCTGAAGAAGAAAGAAGATATGAAGAAATTAGATACATTGGATCGCAATCAATCGAAATAAAGCAGACTATGCAAACCTGCTTTGTAAGAAGAGTTGCAAGGTCGGTTAGAAGAAACTGAGAGAAATCGTGTGTGTTTGGTATGAGAGAGAGAAAGAGAAACCTATTAAGAAGAAGATGAATCACTTAATAGGTAAGGCACGTGTAATGCAAATACGAAAGATCAGCAACGACCGCCCATGAAAACCAACAGAATATTAACGTGTGTTTTGAATACTTCTTGTATAGAGACTGACACCCTTACTGAAATTCACATGCCACCGTCGAGGGAACCAATTAGAAAATTCATAGTGTTATGAACAGTGTGCTTTTAGTGTACAGCAAGGCTTCTCAAAATGATATATATATAATTAGTCGTATAAGGGCAAAATTGTCATTTTGCTCGAGTAATTGAAAAATAGAGAAGTTGTCACATTAGTTAAATAGAAATGCCTA